>JAAVUB010000833.1:0-39878 GCA_014898885.1 Fusarium lyarnte (nom. inval.)
GACGAGACACGACGAGACACGAGGAGGAGGCGGCGGAGGAGGAGGGAAGAGGGAAATAAAAAAAGGAGATGTAAGTTCAGCCCAACAGGCTTTTTTAGTCTTTTTTTTACGAGGGAGTCAAATTACATTTATTCTCGTATTTCTGTTGGTTCCAAACAGACGGGAAAACCGGCAACGCTTAGGCCTGAAAGAGCAGAGTCTCGAAGCTTGCACTCTGCGATGCAATGACAGATCCCTGCAACCGAGGCGGGGCCCGCGGACTGTTTCGGTAGATTTATTGGATGCGTCGTACGGCGTTAGCGTATGGCATTTCACAGACGCGTCACTAGTGAAAAGCTAAGCCTTTTCTCATCCCAACGCCCGGGGCATGATGTGATTCAAGCCCTTTTCCGTCTTGCTAGGGTGCCGCAAGGGCCGTCTAGAGGAAGTCAGAGGAAGTCCAGGGGGTGCCACTCCGTAAATAACGCTCGCTCGGTATCACCCGTGTCCTATCGGAACCGCTGTCGAGGGCATGTGCACCGCTTTTATGCTGAGCTCGAGGCGTGACTCAGCGAGATCTGAGCCTGGCATTGACAGGATAAATTTGTTTAGTTTATCAGGGACCTGAACAATCCCTGTTTGTCACGGTTACGATATCTCGGCCCCGGCACTTGTAGCTGCTCTATCGAGGCTAGTCCATTTACTCGTACAGCCTCCTCCTATTCAAGTGCACCCACTTTCTCGATTTTACGCTCCCTTCAATCATGCTCGCATCCTGCCCTTTGGCCGATGACACTGCCCTCACGGCTAAATACCCAGTTTCATCTTCAGGGCGCACATCCACGAGCTCAAGCCTCATATTCTTTAAGCATCTTGCTCTTTCAGGTCCGTCGAGATGAGATCCACCTGCCGGAAGCGGCACGTACGGATTGTCTCTGGTCAGAGTACTAGCGAAACCGAGAACGTCAGGGCCTTGGATCAGAATCTCGAGAACGAGGCCGCAAATGGCAAGAATTTGCAACACCATTGTTGTGAGTAGCAACAAACCGACCCAGACGCGTTGCGCGCTGTAAACATCAATCGTGGTTACTCTTGTGCCCATGGTGGTGTTCATGAAGGAGTCTTTGTAGGTCTGACCGGTCTCCAGGCCGTTCATGTTATGCGATGGGATTGTGCCGTATGAGACATTGGTATGTCCTCCAGGATTTAACCCGGCGTCCCAGTATGTGTTGAAAGCGGTCGTCATTCGCCTGGAAAACACATATGGAAACTTGGCGAGATCGTCTTTCGTCCACGGCAATTGACTGGTGAATTCATACGGATTTTCATCTTTCATCAGGTACATCTCCGATGGCGACGGCTGAACTCCGTCCTTGTCACCAGAAGCTTGCGCCCAAGCATACAGAGCATAACTCAACTCTCTGAGACGCAAATCGCTTCGCATAACCGATGGCGGAAATAGAGCGCTTCCAGTCTGGTTCTCAGTGGAAAGTCGCCGTTGCTGTCGTGCCTCACACGTCGTCGCTGGGTCTCCTGGTCCGCAGTGAATGGTTGTCTCGACCTTGACCTCGTGAGTGGCACAGTTTACGACGTAAAGTTGAGAGCCTGGCATTTGCTTGACGTACGTGAACTGATAGGGCGAGTTTATGTCATCCTCTTTCCCCCCTGAGTTATACCAAGATTGAGGGAGGATGTTGAAAGTAGAAAAGCTGGGGTATTGGTAGAAATAGTCAAGAACGTCTTTTTGGTTCTTAGTCAGCTTCCCTCGTAACGGATCGAAGCTGTCGACGAAATCGCAACCGACGTGGAAATATGAGGTTGGTATCGTAAAGTTGAACTTGGTAGGTTCGTCAGGCCTGACGAGGCCTCGAATCTTGATACCCAGCAACGAAGCATAAGATGCCTTGCCTGAGACCAAGTCCGATTTGTTCACATCGAAGAGATCGTACGAGCCATCGTCAAGTCTATCCTGCGACAACTGGGGAATCTTGGGCAACCCCCAAATATCCCTCGGCGATGCTTTCTGCTTTGACGATGACAGCAAACTCGCAGCGTACGTTGCGCCAACGCTATGTCGGTAGTCAATCCATCTTGAGTGGGACACTTGATATGCTGGATCAGCGTAGTAAACCGTTCCATTCGATATCAAGTCGAACTTTGCATCTTGCAGGAGTCTCGACGAACTCTGTCCACCCAAAGGCGAGAGAAGCCAGGAAGCGAGAATTATAATGCCAATAACAGCATTTGTCCGTATTACGAAAATTCGCTCAATGGCGGTGGCCAAGTTCTGACTGCCAATCAACTGCTCCAGAACAGGGAGGCTTACACCGCCGCGGCTCTCAAGGCACCATCGGCCGAACACCCGGTAAAATCTTCCGACTAAGGCGGCAAATAATATGGGGTACAGCGATGGACTGAGCACCGTTAGTTGCAAGACCGTTTTGCCGTAGTCGGAATGAGGTTGGTTATCAAGACGGATCGCTGTGATAGCGAGAGCTTTTCCTGGTTAGTCTCCCCCTTCAGATTCAGGGATATATCTTACCAAAGAAACAGAGCGGCGTGAATGTGAGAAGAACGCTGAAAATCCAACCAAACACTGTTGGTGCGTCCCAATGTTCTAATGTCTTTGGGCCGCCATGCCAGTTGTCTCGTATTCTTGTATGCGGTATCATCTCTTCCATCTGCGAATGCGCGACATCGTCTATTGAGTAATGGGCTAGGAACGGTGCATGTGCAACATCTGTTTGTTCATGTTTTGGTGAAGTTGAAGACGGCCTGAACAATTATTAGCATGAGTTTCGTCAAGCATCGATCAATCGACTATACCAATAATGCCGTACAAGTCCCAGAATGAGCAGAGATGCAACAAGAAAACCCGCACAGATTCCTATGACAGTCGCAGGTCCAACTTCATGCTTACCACGATCCCAGTTGATGTTCGAGAAATCCGGCGCCTCAAAAGTACTATTCACTTCTACCCCAGGCCTCAAAGCTGTGCCATTCTGCACACGATACGGCTCGAGAAATAATTTCCGCCATCCTTCTAGCGCTGGTAACTGCGCTGGAATTAACTGGTCTTGCGGACATCCTTTCGAGCACGGATCGAGACCACAGCAACCCAAAAAATGCGGCATTGACAAGTCGCATCGATAAAAAGATGCATTATGAAGAGCGCCGCATTCAAGGCCCAACTTGTATGCTGTTCGCCCCGGGCTGTAGCTCATCGGTCGTAGGTCTGTTTGCGGGCATATTCCAGACCCGTCGGCGCATGGATCCGAGTCGCAGCATCCGACAAACTCTAAGTTGGTTGAAGGTTTCTTGCAGACGTAGAAGTTCCCTCCACTGAAACACCTGATCATGTAGTAGTCCGTGATGGCGGTATAATTCACTTCCATCTTGAGTGAAATCGCATGAAGCGCACTGAGTCACTGGATTATGCGGAAGAAACTGGGAAATAGATGAGAGAGACCCCGAGGCCTGATGAGGGCAGAGCGCTATTATTAAATCATGCTGATCTGACAGAGACGCCACAGAGGCACCAAATGCTGGAGTCTAGACTGTTTTCATGCTCAGCCTCAGCCAGCCATCGATTGTTGATTGGAAGATCATATTTAAACACCAGTAAGCTTCGCGCTATTGCTTTCAGCTCAAGCCACCCTGGAAGAAGACGACGGAAACTGTCGCTGATGCCTTGTTTTGTTGCGTCCGTTTTGAAACGGATGTCGGCTTCAATGCATGTGCTGAACGATCCACTGGGCTTAGCCTCTGCCGTGTTTCACTGCGCCAACATACTCCGCCGCCGTGGCTGTTTAAGCATGATTGCTAGAGCCAAAAGACTGCTGGCCAGGCAGTCTTTATTTCCCCGAGGCCAAAGGGAGGTTGATAGCAGCCACTCTCGCATGACCATCGAGACATTGGATTAAGTCACGTCATCACCTATATGGCATCGTCACCTGTTCATCAAACGAAAATAGTACATCTTGGCTCTTTGTGTTGGGGGTTGCCTAACTAGGACACCAAGTCCTGCTCCATGATTGTCGCGGCCACTGAAGATAGATGGAAACAGTATTATCAATAACAAAGTACTTCTTTAGAAGGTTCAACAAGTTGGTGAGAGAAAGGCTGAGCAGACCCAAATATGGTGTACCATCAGCATTGGCAGTTAGCGGCTGCGTCATAGCATGTCTTATATCGTCACAAGCACCAATCTTGTGAGAACTAGGAAAGTGATGGACGTCTACTTTTCATCAGGGCGACTTCCGAAAGAGCTGCTTCTCTTTCGAAACCCGATAATTCTAAAATGAAGAAATGCCATAATTTTCAGCAATTCTTCAGCGAACAAGAGTCGTACTAGCAACTGCCAGCGATGAAGCTTCAGGGTAGGCCGGTAGGCAGTGCAATGAATTTAATAGATAGCAGAATTCTTCGATTACTAGCATTCTTTGCTAAATTGACAAATGGCATTTGAAGAGAAAAGGCGATAAGTCCACCTACTGCCACCTGAACCGGATTCTATTCCTTTTTATAACCACGTCAAAAGTTCTTAAGATGGAGTATATCATTAGGTTCTCTTCAATTATTGTTACTTTCAAAACCAGTTTTTACCAGTAAACCCACCCCCACCGACGGATAGAGCCATTCAGTTTCCACCAATACGTAGAGGCCAATGCAAACAACCATTTGTACAAGACATTTAGGCTGGCTGTGTAACCCTCCAGCCTTTTCTGCATTTTGGCTGAATAAGCATGTCAGCCCTATGCGGGGTTTTTCTGCTTCAACCTCTGATCCTTGCATCAGATGTCGAACATCGGCGATCATGGTATCCAGGTTCTGAGGGACGAGGAAACGGACCTGCATCTGAATACCTTGAAGATGGCACCAATACATCTGGAATCGGGGGCGGGTAAGTCTAGGGCAGGGTTGGCTGCAGGCTTTTTGCTGATAATTGACAGAGCAGTTCTATGATATGTCGCCCCCAAAGCGATTAGGTAATTCTAAACCTTGGCCAAGTCTTCCTATGATGCACACTAACACGGTTGGTATAGGACGAGGAAGGCATGCAATCGTCTTCGAATGTCGTGATCCAAGCGGTCGAATCTACGCCATGAAACTATTCAAGCAAGACAGCAGACATAAGATCCGTCGCGAACTCGAGATATTGCAATGTCTCGATAATGGTCCCAACATCATTAAGTTTGTCGACGCCGTCCAGGGCGAGGAGGTTCGCATACCCCCCAAACCCAAGTCCTGAACCAAGATTGACGTTGCAAGGCATAGGGGTCCAACATCGGCATCGTCCTCGAATACGTAGACAACACAGATTTTCGAACGCTATATCCTCGTTTCAATGACTTGGATATTCGGTATTATACCCGCGAGCTACTGAAAGCTTTGGAATTTGCCCATTACCAAGGTATCATGCACCGCGATGTTAGACCGCACAATGTGGTCATCGACCACGAGAACAGAAAGGTGCGACTCATGATGACCAAATCTGGCTCATATTAACGGCTAGTAGCTCCGACTAATAGGTTGGAGCTCAGCAAACTTCTACCGACCTGACGTGGACCTGAACCTCCGCGTAGGCCTTTTTAAGGCACCGGAGCTTCTTCTCAACTACGAACGATATGACTTCAGCATAGATGTATGGTGCTTTGGCGCCATGCTTGCAGCCATGGTTTTCAGAAAGGAACCATTCTTTCACGGGATTTCGCGCATTGATCAATTGAAGCAAATTGCTGAAGTCCTTGGCACAGACAAGCTGTACCGCTTTGTAAATGAATATGACCTTGAGTTGGATGATGAGGAGCTCGAAGCTCTGGGTCAACATCACGAGCAAGCTTGGACCGATTTTATCAACTCAAATAACGAGAGGCTTGTATCTGACGAGGCTCTGAGTCTTATTGACCAGCTTCTACGATTTGATCCGAAGGCGGGTAATAGCCTGTGAGAATTATGTAGTAGTCTATGCTAATGTGTGTATCTAGGAACGACTCACGACTGCTGAAGCTCTTAGGCACCCATATTATGAGATGTTGCTTTCTGAGTCACGAGCAGGGCCAATGAGTAGGTGAGCTTAGAGCAGGCTAGAAGAGCTGGAACCATTTCTTGTACAAGGTAAACCCTGTTATCTAACAGGCAGGATGGGCTGGCCGAAGTTGCTGGGACTGTCTAACAGCGCAGGCACCGCTTCTGGATGCCATGAGTTATCCACCGTCCATCATCTCACGGACAGTATTTGTATATATTCCATCAGGACCCCATCTCGCTTAATGGCCCCGTTTTGCAAAAACCCACTCAGGAACACAAACTGCCAAAAAAGCGTGCGTCATCCGGAATTCGAATCCGAGCCTCAACTTTTCTCAATGGAAGAGTTGAATCCTAACCCCTAGACCAATGACGCTTCTAGTTGTACTTCGATGAAAACAGCCGGTTGCTAACGTGCAACATCATGATGACCTTGGTGGGCTAATCCAGGAGCCTGGCAGCAAGCTGGTAACGCTTCAGTGTGGCCCGTAGTGCATAAATTGAGAGCCTTATACCATCGCAACAGGGCGTATTTTCAATTATTTTGCACAGTAACTCTCAAGCTTGCTGGTCGGCTTGTTCACCAAACTAAACTGCATCAATAGTTCTGGTCTAACTGATCCTCGGCCCGAACTTAGCGACATCTCAGAAATTGGATGCAAGTTGTGAGGCATACTAAAGAAGATGGTTTTAGTTTAATTATCGTGTCTTAATGATATGATCACTATTGGCGAAAAAAAGCCATGTCCAGGGAGGATCTGCGGCATGATTCGCGATGGCATGACTGCCAACCTTTGGGACTACTGTTTGAACATATGTAACATCTTCAAAACGAGGTCCAGTGGAAAAGTCATTCTATAACCTAGTAATTCGAAGTAGCATGAGGTCGGTCTACGGTACCAGATGCTGCACCTGCCATATGACACAAAACCTCAATATCACCTGGTCGCCACACGCTCCAACGGCACGATACCGGATTGTCTCAGAATTCGCGGTTGTGCCAATACAGGTAGACCAGGTCGGTCTCGGCGCCAAGGCAAGGGCGAGAGCATAGCACTCAATTTATCTACATGGCTTATCGTAATTGGAGTAGAGAAATGTGATTGTCTTGGTCATTATACGACACGAATTGACCCCTTGATCTTTGACTACCTCCTCACCCGCAGATCGGCCGCTTCCTGACCCATCTCCAACATTCAAATCTGGCCAACCAGGAAGGATGATGCTATTTAATACAAATAACATAAATCCATCAATTTATTCCCATGCTGAGTGGTCGGAGAGGGTGCGGATGCTCGCACCGGGCAGGGAGCTTCAACGGCATCGGAATCAGAAAAACCGCGGCCGCGCATTTCTCATCACAATGGTGCTGATATTTCTGATCTTCAACTGCAGGAACCTGGTATGATGACTTGTCTTGGAGAACACAGGGAGACTAACGGGCCTCTACATACAGGACATCAAGAATGCATCGAGCCCTTCCCATTTACTAGCATCCTCACACCGAATCTCTAGACTTCACTACCTCGTCCCCGCAAATGTCGCCAACCGTCAAGTCTGCGCAGTGGTGACTTCGGCACTCGCCAATCGATACTCTGTACCGACGATTCTAGGCTACAGAGGAGAGTCCTTCTTGGACTCACAAAAGGCACATATTGCGAAATTGCGCGCCATCAAAGATTATCTGCACAGTGCGGAGGGAGCCTCTGACGATCTTGTAATTATCGTTGATGGATTCGATGTGATGGCTCAACTACCCGCAGAGGCCATGATCCGGCGATACTTTACTCTCATGGCTGAGGCGGACCAGCGGCTTGCTGATCAACGGGGCGTCACCGTCAAGGAGCTTCATCGAACCGGAGTAAGGCAGACTCTTCTATGGGGAACGGACAAAGGATGCTGGCCCGAGAGCGAAACTGATCCAAGGTGTTGGCTTGTTCCATTTTCAGCACAGCCTCGGCTCACCTGGGGGCTCAAAACGGGCACTGGGGATCTTCAGTATAGCGACTCGCGGTTTCTGAACTCGGGTACAGTGATAGGTCCACTAGGTGACCTTCGCAAGTTCATCGATGCCGCATTATCACTGATAGAAGACGATTGGGATCAGAACTTCCTCTTCCGAGACGCTGATCAGTTTTATATCGCGGCTTTATATGCTCGTCAGGAATACCAGAGAATGCGAGACTTGAATGGGGGCGATTTCCCGGAAGACATCGCTGGAAGGGATGTACCCAGACCGAAAGGCGGCAAACATGATGTGACTGAATATCACGTTGCAGTGGATTTTGACTATGCGTTTACGCAAACAGAATGCCATAACTACAGGTTTGTCCCCTAAGGACGGGTCTGCTACTGTCGACTGACACGAAAAGATTTATCCATAAACTTCGATACGGCAATTTTGACATGACGGCTACAATCAAGCATGATGTGCTGGAAGAAGGGTCAAGATTCCGCCCATATAAGATTCAAATGCCTGCATCGATCTACCATGCATTTCACAGAGTGTACGATTCACTTCCAGCAGAAGACCGACCAGCAATGTCGGGACACAATTGGATCCGCAGTCTAAGACTGGGCACAAACATCGGCACACGGGTCATCTTTGCCTTCTATCACAACACATGCGACAAAGCCGGCTTCCTCAACACATTCTACGACGCATGGTTCTACCCTCTGATCCGACCTCTTCTCCGAGTCGCTGTTAGAGCGATTCAGCAACAACATCCAATCAGCCCAGAACCTGTCGACCAAAGACTTTGGGTTGCTGCACGGCAATACCCGAAACGTGATCTCGATGAGTACGGAGGGGTCTTTACGGATGCGCCAGGGGAGGAGTTTATACCACTGCAGGAATTTTGTGGTGAAGATATCGAATCTGCTATTGGAAAGGATACGAATTATCCGTTGGCCAGACTCTGACGGACTAGGGTTCATGTAATGAGTTTGAATGATTAACGAGTGTATTGTTTTTATAGCCGGCGTGTTATTACAATACCTCATTCTACAGGCGGAGTATATACTAAATGGTATTTTATGCCCATAACTTTCATAAATAAGGGCACTTTGTATTAAACGCGTCTCATGAATGCTCCCTAGTTCTCCCCATCAACCCAATCGGGGTCGATATCGACATCATCACCATCCAGGCTTTCCTTTCCACTCTTGACTAGCTCAGCCCACATAGTTGCCTGCAATTTCTTAGCAAATACATCTTCTCCTGGGACGTTGTAGTCAAGGTCTCGGCCGCAGTGGATCATAGCCATGAAGCCCTTCTTAGCAAGTTGCGCAAGAGAAGCATCAGGGTGATGGCTAAGCTTTTGGAATTGACGTCTCCAAAACAACCACCGTGCCATGCTGAATTCGGTCTCGTCAGCGCACTCATCCTGCACAAGGGGCCCAAGGTTCAATGACCACTGTTCCGACTGCTGTTCGTCTGCTTTGAGAATGCAGTCCCTGAGAAGCGCATGAGGACACAGTTCCACCCACACAACTGCGCCAGGCAGAAACTTGGCAATGTTGTCATTGCTAGTCTCAAGGGCCTCGCGCATGTACCATAGCCCAGTCGAGGAGATATGTTTCTCGCATATGCCAGCAGCCAAGACCTTGGCAGAGAAAGTAGCAAGGCTTCGCAGCTCAGCCTCTAAGCCTTCTTTCACCAGCGCTTCCCAGAACTTCTGCAAACTCTGTGCAAAACCATAAGATTCCCAGCTTCCTGAGATACTGTGCCCAGCGTAGAGCTCCTTATGCACAAGATAAAACTGTCTTGTCCACAATAGAAGAAGGACAAGGCGATCTTGGAACAAGCTGTCGCTGTCCATAGCTGTGCTAGCTTTGAAGAACATATACCACAAGACGTCAAGATTCTGCTGCACAATAGAAAGGTCGTCCATAGGCCTTTTTAGTGGCTCTTTGATGAAGTCGAAAGCAAAACTCTTGATAGATATAAGAAGGTCTTGTTTCTCCTTGTCACTTGCTATGTCTTGAAGATCTTCTGCAAACCCTTTCAAGACTTCATTTCTAAAGCGTTCGTCATGATTGACCTTCGGGTTGGTCCGAGATGAATCCATAACGAGTTACGAGAATGAAAGTGATATGTAATATGCGATAATGCGTTAGGTATATCATGTGAATAGATTTGTGATGGAGATGAAACAACAACTGGGATGGCTTTTATAGTACAAAGTACTGGAGTGGCCTGAGGCGACAGCTCTAGGCAGCAGTTGAAAAGGGTTTTTTTTTCGTAATACCTTATAAAACGAAACTATTTGCCGTTTTCTCAATTTTATACTTTTTATTCCTTCTTTACTGTCAACATTTGAAATTAATGCGAGCTTATAATAGGAGTAGTGGGGGTTAGACATGGTGGGCGGAATGCCGTGATTGGTCGCTCTATACGCGATTTGAAGAATACGACCAGGATAAGATATAGGATAAGATAGACAGATAAGAGCCATAAATAGAATTATATCAATTTCGTGAGTTAGATACGCTGCCTCGTTCGAGAACTCTTTGTGTCCGCAAAATCTCAAACCTACAGGACATTTGGAACCGTGTCCAGAATTTCTTGTCGCTTCATATGAGCCCACCTCATTAGGCTGGCAAAGATCCATCGGCAATGCATATTGCCACGGGAGAGTCGGTTTTCACCGCGCTCTTCTTTCTCTAGCCACCCAAGACCATAATGGCACTGTATCTCGCTGAGTGGCCTTGCTCTGAACTTCCGATGACGCTCATACAAATTGAAGGCATCATACTCAGACGAACGCTGGACACGGTCTAAACATCAAGGAAAGACTGGACTGGACATGATTGTGAGTGACTCCTAGAATCTCCTCGATGCACAAAGTGTCGTATGCGGGATTGCATCTTATTCTTGAAAAAGCGGTATCTGGCAAGTTGTCAAGAAGGATGGTCTCTGGATACTTCAAGAGATAGACTTTGCGAGCATCACAACAAGCCAAGCTCAGGCTGTGCGACTCTTTGCATGTATCTGCGTCACGTCCCTGAGCCAAAAACTCTTACTCCCCTTAAGCATATAGAAGGCCCAGAGAGACTGCCAAGGCGATCGAACCAGAGTATTACACCGAGCTTAACACTAATGCACCTGGAAGTTGTATCGAAGGCAGCTTCCCATATCTTCAGTCGGAGCTCCGACGCGAGATCTGAAAATAGATGAAACGAGGGTGACTCCAATGGAGGCTCGGCTTTCAGCCCAGAATCGATAGCTGGATGTTGATCCATAGCTAAAATGAAAATGAATAAGCTAAGAGTCAAAAAGCAAGTTGCATTTTTGTGGAGAGGGCCTTTATAGATCTGGTAACAAGGAAAACTTCTTTCGGTAATTTAGGTTTCTAGTTTGTAAAGGATTACTGAAGGACAATGATTATGTCTAAGTTCTATATGCCAATTATAAATTCTCGGCCACTCTTCTCCACTCTGTATAACATATCTGGGTCAGAGACTAGACATTATGCCACAATGCCAGACCTTGCTAGATTTGCAGAGCAAACCATACAGAAATTTCAGACAAACAAAGGCTGCTAACACAGGTGATGAGGATACGATATTCTTCGTCACAATATAAGCTTCTTCTCAAAAAATCTTCCACTATGAGACATTTGACAACGCATCGTCTTGAGGCAAGAGTGCGAAATTATATCACTTACACAAGGGATGCATGACCAAAAAATACCCAGGCTCAGCAAGTGTCGAATATAACATTACCTCGGTAAATATTGTACTTGAGCATGACAGATGATAGGTCAGTGTTTTTGAAGACACCAACACTGCCGGACAGAGACTTGGACGCTGAATTGAAAGACAGAATGATGTGTTTTGAAGGTATGAACCAATACCAAGGGCGGAGTGACTAGTGAGTAATAATGACATACCTTATTAAGTGTTCAAGTATGTTGGAGTGAGTGATGGAGCGTCTAGTAAGAGCTACGCAACTCGCGACAATTGCGAAGGCTGACATATCCGGGACATCTTTCTTGAAATTGAATGAATCACAACTTAATGCAAACATTGGCCGACCGAAACCTAACCAACCAGCCATAGTTCTCGGGTAGTTGAACTGTGAAACTCTGTGAAGGCCCAGGCCGTTTTTCAGCCAGCCGCAACGCCTCTTATTTGGTTGCTAGGCGCCAGCCATTCAATTCAAAGACATTTCGAAGGACCGCATTACAGATACAAGTTCATTGCGTGTCACTAGTATTGTAGACCACCAGTCAATACATCATCGCTACCAATACCAAAATCTCAGAAGCATGTCTTCGTCCAACTCATTGTCGCTCTAGACAAATAACTCCATAAGTTATCCGATAGAAGAAAATATAGGCAGAGCAGACAGTCGACAGGTCTGCCCTGCCGACCAGTATATCTCTCATGAAGTGAACGCCTGGATCGCCTCTTCCAGAAGCTTGATGATCTCATCAGGTCTACTCAACATTGGCAAATGCGCACTATCGATAATCCGTTTCGTGATATTCACATTGAGCTTTTCCGCGCCCCGGACAAGCATCTTCTGCGCTTCATAAGGGTAGGCCCTATCATCCTTGGTCATGATCTGCCAGACGGGCACATCCCTCCATCCTTCGTACGTCACTTCGTACCCTTCCGTCGAACCGGTCAAGGCCTGTTTGCTGAGCTTTCCAGCCCAGTACTGAGCCTCATCAGCCGGGAGATCGTGGTACATCATGTCGATTGGGTCGACTTTGATGACCATTAGATTGTTCTCATAGTCAGCCTCGCAGGTCGGTAGGGGCTTGCCGCCGAGAGCGTCCAGAAAGGACGCGCCCTCACGGACGAAACCGGTTGCAACATTGAAAAGCCCTATCACACGACCAGTACTTCCGTCTGTGTCGGCGGAATTGTTGGTGAAGCCTCTCATGGCACTTTGTCCCACCGGTCCAGCGTAGGAGTGCACTAACAGAACGACATCAAGTCCTTGCGACGTCTCGCCAGCGATGGCATCGGCGACGGCTTTAACATCATGCGAGTAATTAACGTCGGTGCTTGTTGATTGGTTTGTCGGAAGTGCGACGGGAATACACTTGAACTCTTTAGCCTCCATGGCGGACATGATCTTGCCCCAACATTCAGGGCTATGCCACGCGCCAGGCACAAATATGAGGCTAGGTTTCTGGGCCATGTTGTAGATTGATTGGACGATGTTGGCTCGGTATCCGGTGAGGGAGGGGAATAAGGGAGTAAGGATGTGTCGTCGGCTTACGATCTCCTTCCAAGTCGTGGCTGGATGAAGGCAGCGGGGTTTGTCCTTCAGCTCGTTTATTCTCCTCGAAAAGGGTTAGTTGCTGACAGGCTGGACGCCGTTCACGTCCACTCAAAAGTGACTCTGTCGTTGGTAGTGGAGACTCCAGTTCGTTGCCAAGACGTTAGTGATCTATCTTTCTTCCGCCTCTCTCATCGCATAAGATGTTAGCGCTATAGCTTTGGTCAGTCTAGACCATCGCAACCAAATCGCTCATACTGTAGCCACCATCCTCAAATCCCGTGAGTGGCTTCCCGATACCTCGTCAACGCCTGTCTTTGACGCAAAACTCCTCCCTCAATTCACTCAAAGTCACAACTCATCAGCCCATAGCCGATCATCTTCCCTGAAGCTTTCCCCAGAATAAACTCAAGCCGGTCAGCATGAGTACAACGACAAGGACTCGGAAGCCCCACACTAGGAGTAAATCCGGGTGTTTGACTTGTCGAAAGCGTCGCGTGCGTTGTGATGGCGGAAAACCAACCTGGTAAGTCGGAGTTTGCTGCCCAATTTAGACAAATAGTCCACAGCAATACACAAAAGACATTTTTCAGTTGATGGTAATTGTGAAACTGACGAATGTAGCACCCGATGTGTCAGTGCAGGACGAGCATGCGAGTTTGCTGATCCTAGTATCCCACTTCGAGACCGCAACGCTATCTGTCTTCCTGGCGAACAGCAACCTTGGATTATAAGCCAGGACGCTCCGCCCATATCTTTAATGGTTGAGTCCCCATTTGGAAAGTCAGTGGAGCCTTTCGACTGTTTAGGCTTGGACATGACTCTTCGTTCCAGAGAGCTACTTCACTATTGTAAGCGCAAGCCATGCAGCGTCGACCAGCAGGACCGTTAACAAGCCTAGTCTATCACAGCCACGACAGTGCTGATTTGGTACTAAGTAAAGCCTCAAGAAACATGTACGTAAATTCTTGTTCCTTCCTGGCCCAGACTTACATGGGACATCTGTAGCTTTTCTTCAGTCGCTCAGCACCCCGATGCCTTGAGGGACACTCTTCTCATTGCAGGTCTGCACTATGCATGGACTGTCGGTGATCTCGAAACATATAAACCAACCTTTTTGTTCCACAAAATCTCAACGATACAACTCTTGAATCGTTGGCTGCAGAACATACACCAGCCGGGGCTCATGACCTTCATTCGACATGTTTCAATCCTCTGCTTCATAGAGGTATGTCTCTCCTGCTAGTCATACCTTGCCAATCACTAACGATCGAAAGGCTGCGTATGGTAACGTACACGACACAGAGGCTCACATCAATGGCCTCGTAAGCGCCGTCCACCTTCTCAGTCCCCTGGACGATGACTTCGGCAACCGATGGCAACTCGAGGAAGAACTTGCCAATCGCTATCTTTTGCTGTGAGTCGGTCATTCTTTGGCACTCAAATCTCTCAGACACTGACCTTTGCAGTACATACTATGCCTACCAAGGCTTCAAGGCCAGGATATTTGGAAGCGACTCTTTGCAAAACCTTTTCCGACAGAACAACACCGCAGAGTTCTCCACGTTCGTATCGCAGATTTATCTCTGGAAGACCCAAAATGTTGGCCATCTCGAAATGCGCCTTAACTCCATGAAACTATTACCATTCTTCTTCGCGGCTCTTCCCTCGTCAACACAATTTCACAACATCGACGCGTCACCTTTAATAGACTGCCTGAAGCACGTTACTACCTCAACGCAAACAGTCAGGGAGGACCATTACAAATGCGATCCGAGCTGGGAATGGATTGAGGGATCAGACTCTCGGCTTCTTTGTGCTACTATAGGCTCCCATTTCTCATCTCTCTTCCACGACGATATGTTCTCATCAGCATGTTCCTCCAAGTACAGCACGTCTTGGTCTGGTATGTGCGCTGCATCGAGCTTGTATATGTGCAGCGTCCTGGAACTCTGGAACGGTGGCGAAGCTATCGACGCTCGTCTCTTTCGAAGGTTTCTATGTATTTTGAATCGAGACCTCAGTCAATCAGTTAGCACGCTGGGTCTGAACGACTCTACGGACTTTTGGATTTGGAGAGCGTTCTTGGGAGCGTATAGCATTGCCAAACAGCAAGCGGATAACCATGATCCATCGCTGGATGGCCTTCAAAAAGCCTTTACTGGCTACTTAGATGCTTGGAAAAGAGTTACTGGGTTGACACAATGGGAAGAAGCGCATGCCTGTTTAGTATCAGTCTCATGGCCCGCTACTATGGATTACGAAACGGGGCGAAGTGTTTGGATCAGTGCAATCGAGTACACAGCATATTGAGAATTAAAGCTGTCGCTGCTTTATAACTGTACAATATTGTATGAATAAATCACAACTCAGATTTTATTGGAGCGGCCACGACACCGCAAACACCCGAAAGATACTCCCAGACCGCTCTCTTTGGGCAGCAATGTCATGCCCTCAGTTACTGGGGTTGAAGACCCTGAGAGTGATATACTTTTAACTTTGCGCCCAGTCTCAAATATTACAACGTCAATAATGATATTGCTGTCACGGCCAATTTCCTGCCCCTGGTCAAGGCATAATCTATACATACCGCCTAAATCCCCCTGCTGAGGCGCGAGATATGCGCCCAGAGCACATGAACCGCTTCCACATGCAGGGTCCTCGAGACCGATTGCAATCATACGAATTATGAGATGTTTCAGCTTCTTGCCATCCTCATCGTAAGGATCTGATAGTACTCGATAGTACATCACACCTGCGAAAGAAGGTGCCCATCCCTCATCAAGTTCTGTAGGCTGGTTTGGGCCTACGGCGGCAGCAAACAGGCCAGGCAGATTGGGGAAATCAGCCAAGGTATAGGTGACGTCCTTTACGATAGAGACGGATGATCGACAGCTCATGGCTCTTCAAGCTCGACTAGGTGCCGGTTATGCTATACTCACTAGTAGGGCGGGTATGAATGCGTACGTTATGCGGAACGTCGGCGACCGTGCCGAATTGTAACATTCTAGCTTCATCCTGGAACATCTTATCAGTAGGGATGATCCCAAGCCTCATCTGCTGCTACGCAAAGCGACCAAGGTGGAAAGCAAACAGTTCAGGAAACGATTTACTTTGAAGTGACACCGCAGGTTTTCCTGCCTCGGGTGGCATCTCCAATCCATTCCAAGCTTCGAAGCTTTCCTCAGCGGACCTTGTTATCTGCTGTACATGCTCTGCTGTTGTAGGGTTCGGAGCAGCTGCGGAGAATGGAGCATAGGTCCTTGACTCAGAGGCAATCAAATATGGAGGGATAGCATTCGTGACCTTTGCCGCGATGCTAGGCTCAAAGCCATGATCTCCCCTCCAATCTTCCATCGTCTTGCCTTTGCGGAAGCATGACACTAAATGATTTGTGCGTTCCTGCCAAGGTTCCATACGGAGATCACAGAAGCCACAATTAGATGCCACTGGTGGCCTCGCGACCTTCCATGACTCTGTCGGCAGAGGATCCTGTACATGATGTATACACCTTAGGTGCTGAATCAAGTGATCCTTCCGGCTATAAATCTGGGTTTGTCTGTATAGACTAATATCATGTTCTTCCATATGTGTCGGTGTCGGATCTGCAAGATCGCAGTACGCACAGCTGCTAAGTCCGGTGGCGGCTGATATCACAACGCTACCATGTGGCGCGCATCGCCATCCCTTGATACTGAGATGTAGCGACTGCTCGTGTCGTGCCCAGTCGAATTTACTCTTGAAAGAGTCGCAACAAAATGTACAAGGGAATTTTCACTTCTCTGCTGCTTTGCGCTTTGCTGCATTCGGTCGGGTTTGTTTCGACGCGTGACCGCGTCGGGCTACAGAACTCGCAGAAGTAGCAGAGCCTAAGGACAGACTTGAGCCGCTGGTAAATCTCACTGTTGAGCCCGGTCGGACGTCCATCCGGCGCCTATTCAGGCTACCTGTACTGGTTGATGACGGGGCCCTAAGCGGGTTGTTCCACAATGCGTCTGCAATAGCGACTAAGGACGCTGCCTCATTTTCGCCATCGCTTTATCAGATCCATTACACTTTCTAATAAGGTGCCAGAGCCTGATATTTGTATTGGGTTGGACCCTGAAACCACCGGTAGGGCCGAGTTACGGAGGTATCGACTTCTTCGGCGCGGGAGGCAATTTGGCTGTATCTAGACATTAGGTGGGATCTGGAGCGTGCTGGCGGTGCTCTGACCTAATTCCCATGTTGGCGTCACCTCGCCTAGCCCGGCTTCAGGGTGATGTGGCCAGATATCCTGGTTTTGGTCCTGTGGAGACCAGGACGATGGCAATATTTGCCAGGGCCAGTCAAGAGGCTGGGTCGGATTCTCTTATGAGAACGTGTTATTATCAAATGATGATTGGGTGAGATCTTGTGGCTGCCAAGAGAAGTGGTTTTGACCTTCAAGATCACCATTGTCTTGTTGAAGTATCGGAAAAGGCGTGTTGGGTTACATCAGATATATTGTCAAATTCTGTTGCCAGTCCCTTTTGGACATATGTATGCTCAGAGGGCGGTAAAGCTGTTGATAAATATCAGCGCTGCATCGTCAAGTCCTTCAGATAAGCCTATGATCAGTGTCACCTTGGTCACAGCTTGTAAATTGCGGTATTTCCACAGCCGTTTCCGGCTGGTCAGTCCACTCCATCAGGCTACCTGTCGTTTGTTGTACTATCAAGCCAGGTGCTTCTGAGGCCCGGGTCTCCCAATTACAGAACGCGGACGCTATGATTATGAGTTTTGATGTTGTTAGATGAATTGATTGTAGTCGTGATACTGTTGTGATTGGAGCGTCCGGACCCTGGAGCTGTATTTACCCGCTGTAGTCATCAACGAGCATCGCTACAAGTAAACATGCGAGTTAAGAAATAAAGGCACGTTCACTGTTTTATGTGATTGATACTCTAATTACGGCTTGTACGCTCTCCAGAGACACTGCGCCCCTATTAACTTTTGCACTGGAGAAGCTAGTGGGTCCTGTGAGATGCTGGCCACAAACATTGCGTCGACTACTTGGGCGACAAAACAGGAATATAATAGTTCGCAGGCATCATTCTAAACTTCATTGTGGTGGCTAAATCCAACTGGACGCAAAGAGACATCCTGTTCGGACAGTTGTACCCTAATAGCGTTGGGAGAAGCAGGACAGCAGATCACGTTGGTTTCAGCAACAACTTACGGAGAACCCAGCAAAGTGATGGCTCTCAGTTTACACCTCAAGCTTGATTGATTCTAATGCTCTGTTGACCAAGAATTGGTCACTGACATCTGATTATTCATGTTAAAGCGTATCCGCAAAGATCATCGCACCGATTCTTAAATATATACCAATATTATGATCTTGCCTTTCCTGGACTGGTATGTTCTTTATACGCCGCAATTGTCAGACCCAGGCATAGAGTTAAATCGGGCAACACAATAATTTTATTGATATAGTACTGTGAATAAAGTAAAAATAGTAACAGAGGTAGTAATTCCTATGGCAATTACTAATTTTTCCCCCAACCATGCTATCTGGTCGATAACCGACTTAGTGACCGGTGCTCTCTTTACCAGGAGATCAAGTCGATTCTCCTCCATTATAATCATGAATTGGTCTAGGGTAGGGTTGAACTGTGGGTCTTGCTGATAAGCCAATCACGGAAACAAGTCCACTGATAAAAAAAAAAGCTGCTGATGGCCCCGGAGCATTTGCTCCTGGCTGTGACACTGACTGGTGACAGTGTTGGACTTTAGGCCTCACTGTTTATCTCTCAACAACAATGTCATAAAAAGAAAGAAATATAGAAAGGAGTACAAGAAATAAAGAGAATAATCAGAAGTTGAGAGAAGTCTTAGTTATCATAGGCTGCTTCTCATGTCTGCACCGTTTTCTGCTAATCATGTGCGTGGAGTACGTATCAAGGAACAAACATGAATGGGTACAATTTCCAACCCCTCGCTCGATCCACAACAAAATGGAACTATTCTCGTCCTACGTATGCACATCATAACACACCAAATACCCCATGGCTTAGTGCAAAAGTTCTCCATGGGGGATAACCCAAAGGGAAGCTATAAACTCCTTCAACATGCCAGAGGATTCGATTCTGACCAGAATGTTCCACGAATCCCATCATACGACACCAAGGAGACATGACCAACATGCCAAGCATCCTGTCACAAGACACTAAACCGTTAAAGTCAGCTCGCTCCGAACAGACTGTCCAGTGGAACCCGCATTCTTAAACCAATTTAGGCAAATGCCCCGTCAGGATTGTGGGACAAAGATGACATCATATAGGCGTCAGTTTTCCGAGATTATATAGAAATTCACGATGCCTGCAAAAAAAGCTTCCCCTCGAGATCGAAACTCCAAAAAAGCCTCCCTCTGGGGCCGTAAAGGCGGCGGAACAGATTAAAAAAACCACAATGCCCTACTCTCTGCAGAACCCCCTCATTCCCGTAACAACTCTTGCGACCGAGCAGGACGTGGGTAATTAATATTTTCTGCGCAAAATGCATTTGCTCACGTGATCTAGCATTTCGAATTCGATCCCGAGCGTTTCGGCCGGCCGCTTTGCGAAATCCCCTTATTTCAGACCGCGACGATCCCATCCACGCTCGCTAACGATCGAAAAGCTTTCAAGCCAAGGTTTAAGATCATGCCATGCCAGTATTCGCCTAGTATTGAAACCGCAGAGCCGGAGCTTTTAGAGCCGCCGCGGAAGAGCAGCTCCAAGCGGAAGTACAAGAGTCCTGAGGCCGAGGGTTGGCGGAGTAAGCACAAGCACCACTTCACCACCCGCCGATCACTGTCGCGACAGGCTACTATTTCCTGTCCTTACGGAAGGGAACACAAAGCACCCAAGGCACCGGATCATATAAGGTCTTGCGCGTTCTGTCATGTAACCGAGACACCGAAATGGAGGTCTGGACCATCAGGACGTCATACTCTCTGCAACTTCTGTGGGTTGCTGTACGCTAAGAGGGAGGAAAAGGCCCGGTCGTTTTTATTGGAGAGGGAGTTTGGGTGCGACTCTATTTCTGACGCATCGTCGTGGTCTACAAAGATCTCAACGGAGGATTCTTATTCGGAGGGTCTGCGATGATCATTCCACCTCATATCATATCCTCTTATACCTTGTCAAGCGGCCCCCACGGATACATACCTCACTGCCCTTCACTCTTGGCAGATGCATTTGCAACGGGATGGCCATTCACTTTTTTTTTTTACTGCAGCGTTCGAGCGTCATGATCATGAAAGAAATAGATGGCGCAATTGAGATAAGGAAACTAGGCAACATATCAGGAGTATTCGGAGCAAATAAGTTTAAAGAAAATACTAAACCCATTTCAATAACGTTTTCCCGGTAACAGCAGAGGAGGAACGTCGTCAAGAAGATAATTGCATCCAATAGCGAACTGTTTGGTAGCACATCAACGAAGATCCCTCCCAACTGCAATGCTGATGTCAAAATCGCATCAAAAAACATAACCAGTCACACCTTTCACAACTTCCCGGAGTCGCCCCCCGGTCTCTTGAATTTCCAATTGCTGCTGTCCTACAGTACGACGTCGCATCGCCAGTCCCGTTCGACATTAGATTACCTGACCTTAGCGGAATCCGGAGAGGTGCGGAGTTTAAGGTAACACTGACATCTGACTTTTGACCCCTCAATTGGCTGATGGGAGCTCCTTTCAGCTCAAATGCCGACTCTGGACCGGGGGGAGGTCGACACAGTGAGAACAAACCATCTGATCTGATCTGATCTGATCCTCTGCGCAAGCCACCTGCGGCAAAGATTACACTGTACCAAACACCAAACAAGTCATCCGCCCGTTTTGTCCTGTGTTTAGCGTGTAGCAGGGGGCGAGAAGTAACGCGCCGTGGCTTACGCGTCGATCAATAAGGGTTGCAACTCTTTGAGACGAAATCATTTCTAATCAGTGTTGCCAGCAGGTCAGGGGATCATTCTTATCTATCAATCGTAGACAGACATTGCACAGAGACCAAGTTGCGCATGCGAGGAACTGTGAAAACAGGCTTACTGTCATGCCATGTTGTTGCGAGGGACAGTACAGACAGCGCCCGAGCGAGTGAGACGTCTCAAGGTAAAGGAAAAAGCAAAGTAAACAAGGGAGTAAGGAGGGACTTTGGCTGGGAGGCTGGACAGTTGTGATAACTGTGTGATACCTAACCGGTTGGTTAAAGTTTCGACGGGGAGCTGAATGAATGGGATGCTGAGAGACATCGGATTTCCTTTTCCCTGTTGTGAAAATGCTGTCTTGTTGGTGATCCTCAATGGCTCATCAGGCCACTCGGTGGGTTTCCTCCGGATCCGCGGATGGACCCTGAATCAGGGTCTCCTTCTTCACAGTCCAGACCCAATCGCGTAGTGATCTACAAGGGTTCCTCTGGGGCAACCTTCGCTCTAACTTTACCAAGCGCCTCAGAGGGGTATTAGTACCGCCTCGATCCCTAACCTCTCCCTTTAGTCTCGAGATCGGACTTCCCCTCTCAACTGCCCCCTTTCAAATGTGTTCAGTTCCTGTTCCACCATGAAACACCGACAGCAGTCACTCGCCAAAACGGCAAAGCCAATTCGGCGGCGAAGAGATCGTGCTCGCCATCCTTGTCCCGTTGATCTCCCGGAATCTAGCCTTTTCCCGCCCCGACGATGCTCCTTACTTTCGGTGAGAAAATCACCTCGACACGTGGGTTCCCTTTTTCGCGTCTTTGTTGACCCGTTGCCGGTGATACAGACAGACTGACCTCTTCCAGATCCGACCTAGCATCCGGGACGTCCAACAGAATGGTCTACCTCTCTGTGAGGTCGCCTTGTTTCAAAATGCAGCTATTCCGAGTCCTTTGGCTACGAAGCCAGAGAGAAATACTCATCTCCAATTGAAGGTTGCTTCGCGCACCTCGTCTCTCAGATCACCCACCGCGTCGGCACATTCAATCCGCTCAAGGTCTACTAGAGCCAGTCTCAAGGATACCTATGAAGCCCGCACGTGGCGCAACAGGCTGAGGCGACATTCGGTATGCCACTCATTTCCACCAGAATGCCTTTTTCTTTCTAACGAGATACGCAGAAGTCACCAAGATTACATGAACCAACCCCATGCTGCACATCATGCTTTATCAAGGAGACTCCAAAGTGGCGCGAAGGTCCTTTCGGCTCTCATACTCTCTGCAACGTCTGCGGTCTTCTCTACGCCAAACGCGAAGCTCGAAGCCGAACGTTTCTGCTTCAAAGAGAAATCGCGCGAAAGTCTCAATTTTCTTAAATCGTTGAACCGCGTTCATGTTCCCGCCATGCATGAGCAACCGTTCAGCACGGCTTAAACTTTCTTCCTACGAGTGATACTTTTTTAATGTTTCGTTTTCTTGGGCTCGATCTCGACGTTGTTCCTGCCACCGGGATCTGTGAGTGATGAGGCATGGTTTCTATACCCTGGCGCAGGATTGGGAAGGCATTTTGTGAGACTCGGCTGGCTACTGAAGTTTTGTGTCAAAATGGCGTTCTCGGTTGTTTTTTTTATCATGTTGGATTTCGCGCAGATACCTCAGTCACTATTATGCACTTGTTATGGCCTGATGAGACAAAGACTTTACCATTAATAGTATATGCTACAGATATCAGACACTGTGAGGTCCCTTGACAGTAGCTCGGTATTAGTAGGTGCCTACTAAGTCAACTAGATGGAGCATGATGAAATCTGCCTGTTGATGGATTGGTTAGAGGTAAGCGGTGTGATGGAAGCGTCAGTTTCAGGCCTATTAACTCAAAATAACACTCTCGGGCACTATGTCAACCAGCCATACAATAGCTCAAGATAAGTTTTATGGCTTATCATATAATCAGGGTTGACGTATACAAGAACTCTAGAACCAATCCCCAAGGGGTAAAAAGGATGAATTGGTTCAGTCTTTCGTCTCGAGATGTTCACAAGGCTTATCACATACACTCGAAATGAGTGGCACATGCTCGTCCGGCCTTATCATTCCCGGAACTATTAATAGCATTTTGTGGACAGGTAATCGCCGGCCTGTTTATCGAGCTCTCCGAATGCCCTCCCCTGAAATTCAGTGAACCACGTCGTGTCATTAGCTTTGACGACTGTCAGCAAAACTGTCCTTTTGTTATTGTGCTATCAGCGAGGTTTAACGAGAACAACGCAAGCTATTGGTAAACACCGGCAAGTTAAAAGGAACTTGATACTAACACTGCATTCCGTTTTACCTTCTCGGCATTCTTAGCGCTGCTACACCAGCCACATGCATTCCGCCCCGACATCTAGACGAGGCTCGACGACCAGCTTGTTGCATTCGACAGCCGACCTTCGTGATGTTGTGACGGCCTCCTGGAAATCGACTGGCTGAATCTGATCAGAATGGTACGTTGTATCGTTACGCTGTTATTCACGACTAACCCCAGCCTCATAGCAATTTCGGCTTTGCTGCAGCCGCCGATTGTGCGAACTGGACTGCAACCACATCCCTCTGCGCCAACTTCGAGTCTGTATAAGATGCCAACCGGACGAGACATTCCTCCAGTTACCTTGACGAATATACCACACATCGATTCCGACCAGTTCGACTCGTACGTATCACAGATGGCCCCTATATACGAGCGGCTTCAACGACTGAAGGAAAGCGAAGACGAAACACGGACGGAAAGTAGAACTGGGAATTCTACAAAAGGCAGATAATTTGAGGACTCGCGACAGACTGCGAGATTCCTCCTTCTAGTTGGAATGGCTCTGTCTCGTCGCTGACGCCGGCCACCACTCACATTGATGGCTCGTCCTATAGACAAGCAAGCAGTGGCTTCAATCACAAGGGCCACCGTGCACCTTCACTATCAATAGTTCCTGGTACATATTTCAGCGAAGACTTTCATCTTGAGAACCCGCGAACTTTCCAGGTTGTGAGCGAGCGATCAGAGATTGAGCCTCAGGACACTAGGAAGGCAAACAATACTCTAGCACCGAGAAAGCCCCTGGCTGCAAATGCAATTCTACAAGAAAAGCTATCCTGGTATGTGGACACTGTAGAGCTGCACCTAATAAATTCCATATCTATAGCTTCGACAACACTTTTCTCAGCTCTTGGCTCCTTAGAAGAATTACACTCGGAAGTAGCTGAATCAGTCGATAAGATAAGAACGTTGCAGAAGGACCTAGCATCATTGAATCAAGATGCTGTAGCAAAGGGTCTGGAGCTTTCGCAAAAGCGTCAAGTACGCCATAGTCTCCAACTTATAAGCGATTCAGCCTTGCAGCTGAAGTAAATCGTGGACAAAATTGCCTATTGCAAGTCAGTAGTCGATGAAGGAGAAGTTGAGAAGTCGTTGGCTGAACTTGATGTTATAGAGTCGCTGATTGCCGACGAACGTGGTGAGATATTCGAGGATGAAGCATTGACGAGTGTAGAGCTTCGAGATATACGTGAAGCTACAGCATTACGACGGGTAGTCAATGACTTGATGGTTTTACGGTCTAGAGTTGCTAAAATCTTCGTGTCGAGGATCCATTCCCTGCTCATCAAAGATCTACAACGCCACAGCCAATCAGTACCAAAGCAGGAAGTTCTCCTTAGGTGGGAAGATGCTTCACCCAAGGCCAAGGGAGGGTTCGCACAAAAGCCCTCGGCATTACCGACTTATATGACTCAGACTCTTGAGCTGCGTACGGCACTCCTGCCCAGCATCCAAGGACTGTATCGGTGTGGGTCGATCTCCATAGCCATTCAAGGTTATCGAGAACTGGTATTGCGAGAGATTCGCAACGTGTTTCGAAGACCACTCCCTAGTTCCACCGATGACACTAAATCCGTGACGTCGTTCAACTATCAGTGGAGGCCGGAGTTGCACAGCTCAGGAGAAATCTTTCATCCTTGCTCAGAATCTCCGGTCTCTAGAAGCAGAAGATGCTGAGGAACTGTTCTCCACCCTATTCGTTTCGGTTGCAGAGACGCTTCGACGACTAAAAACCCAATCCAGTCTCCTCTTGGATATCGCATGCATGATCGAGAGCCCTGGTTCCGCAGATCCTATCAAGTCTGCTAACATTATCTCCCCAATTAGTAGTCCGAATCCCGCTGGGAACATGTCGATGCTCGGTGCCCAGGAGGAAATGCATATTGCACTTGATCTCCCAAACCTTTTGAGTCATGGAGTGGATGTCACAAAAAGATCATCAAGATCCTCTGGGAGAGAAGACATCCATCTGAAGCGCAGCTAAACCTCCTACCATGGAATGCTTGGCACAACCGTCATAACATCAAATGCTTTTATGATAATTTTCAGTTTCCAGGAGGGCTCAAGAGTGAGGTGTGCCAAAAAAGCCGAACTAGACGACCGAGGGTATGCTTTCAACTCCCTAGCAATAACTGTAACGAAGTCATGCACCTACAGGGAACAATATTGTCAGCTGACGGCTCAGACTACCCATTCAGGTAAGCCGAACCAGGCTGCATGACATAAAACGACAACAAAACCATGCAAACTCAGGGATAGCCTGATCTGATGTTGCGGGTCAATTTGCTGAACAATGTGCATAGATGACAACTTTGCTCAAGAAACATTTACAACTCTTGGCCTTCACACCTAAGTTGTGGAAGCACTTAAATCATCATCCTGCATCATGACCTCATCCGTCACGGAAGATTTAACCATAGAACAGTTATGGGATGAAGCAGCTGAGCGATTTCTGGCTCGAACCGGAAAAGGCCTCAACCGAAAGCCTCCAATGACAATAGACGACGTGCGAAGACAGATAGAATCGCGAGAAGTTCCGACTACAGATATTGACGCCTCAAATACGCTAAAACACAAAAAGGACATCGGTCTGAATATCCTTGAATGTCTGAAACTCCTTGGTGGTATAGCTGCACAAGGTGCAAGCGTGGTAAGTTGTAACCATGCTTCGACCCGATTGAGCCTTCGAGCTATTGACACCTGGACAGGTTTTCCAACCCGCAAGTGTCGTGTTTAACGCCATGAGCATACTTCTAGAAGCTCCCAAAAAGATACGCGACTTCCATGAAGCAATTGACGACGTCTTTGCCGTCGTGGCACCGTCTCTGAGTCAATTCAGGATCTATGAACGAATCGAGCAGTTCAGGAAAATTGACACCGACTTGACGCGCGCAATTCATATCACCATGATCTGTCTAGTTGATATTTGCGCCTTGGTCATAACACTTAAAGACCCCAACAGCAAATGGAGCAAGTTCAAGTCCAAAGTCAAGAAGGCATTGCTAGACGATGACTCAGGGCTTAGCGTTGAACTGAGGAAGTTTAGACAGGCTATCCATGGCCAACAGTCAATAGAAGCAACTTTGACACTAGAAGTTGCTCTGGAAAGCCGACATGAAGTATCGATTATTCTTGCAAAGGTCTTCGAGACTGGAAAGTGGACCGAAGAGATCGCCAGCAAAATCACTACGTTACAGCAGGCAGAGACCAAGCGAGCGCAGGACACGACGAAAAAGGCATACTTGTCCAAGATAAAGGAAAAGCTTGGTATCGATGAAAAGGAGCTCGAAACAAATAGACAAATGTTTAAGAGACTATGCGATTCAAGGGTCGAGAATAGCGGGAGCTGGCTTGACCACGAGGAAGCATATATTTCTTGGGCTGATGCGGATGCTGCCAAAGCGCGACGTCTACTACTGCTCCTCGGCGAGAAGAATACTGGGAGGTCTACAACAGTCTCAACGATTGTCCAGAAGCTCAAGGCTAGATACAAGACACCGACAGAACGATCCTCCAGGGTTCTGCTAGCCTGGTATTTCTTCCCTTCACTATCAGATAAAGCTGATAAGGGTGATCCGACTCCAGCCCGAACCGCTCTGAAGCATATTGCTTTACAACTAGCTGAGCAAGACATGGCGCTTGCCAAGAGTATAGCTTCTATCTGTGAAGAGAAAGACAATGGCACTTACTTCACAGACGTGAGCTGTGAATCGCTGTGGAAGGACCTGAAGCTGGGACAGCCACGTGGAGATACGATATACTACTTCATATTCGACGGGGTCGAAAAACTATCGAAAATGCATGCCGATGCTGGTACGCAGTTATTTGACGTCCTTAAAGAGGCTAGCCACTCATCTGCTACAAAAGGTGATGAGAGCAGGATTCGCCTTCTGGTTAGTGGCAGTGGTGACGCAGTCAAGACACTGAGAGGGTTTGAATCATCAACAATCAACATAGCGAAATCCAACGGTTCAGACATTGAATCGTATATAAGGAGGGAGATGAGCAAATATGATATTTTTCAGGGCAATGACTCGAAGGACGAAGCGAGCCGGAAGAAAATCAACGATAAGCTGCTAGAGATGGCGGGCGGAAGTTTCTTCAAAGTCCAATCCACACTGGATAGAATCAAGGACCTGGTAGACTCAGGCGGACAGGAATCGGAACTAGATGATCTGTTGACAGAGTCGGACTGGGGCAGAGAGGCGATTTCGAAAAATGTTGTTGCAGAGCTTCAAGAGCAATTATCCCCACAGAATATCGAGGAGATAAATGAGCTCTTGATCTGGGTAGTCTATGGTTACGAATGGCTTAGTGTCGATCAACTGGAGGCAGCGCTGGTGAGTTCGCCAACTGATATTTCTGAAGATATAGGTGCTAACTACCAAGTTCCTTCGGTTTGGATCAACTCCACTTCAAAAACTGGCAAAGAAGCTACAGGGGAAGTATTCCAGACTTTTTGAAGTCGATGGGCAAGTGATCACCGTACGTCGTGATCTCTTATCCCTAGTGATTAAGGGTCCCAAGCAGCTACAATCCCTCGATGACGACACCCCGAGGATTACAGCTACCATCACCATCACAAAGGGTGATATTACAACTGTGCAGAACTTCTTGTGGACCCTGTTCCAGAAGTCAGTGGTTGAGAAGTTCGAGTTCGAGCCACTGGCTGGACAAACTACTCAGACCAGGGGCGAAATCAGAGTGAACGACTCCGATGCACATTTAGCCATAGTGATGCAGGCCATAAGTTTCCTTATAAAGAAGCCAGATGTTAGAACTGAAAACCTAGGGAGATATCTGGTCTGGAATCTTCCTGTTCATTTAAAGGAATTGAACAGCCCGGAACGTGATCACAAGGTCGATAATGCAGCAAAGAAAGACATTGGCAGCATACTTTTCGACATCCTCGGCCAGGGAACCATAATCAGGAGACATTGGAATCACTTCGTTGACGTGCCTTTGTTCGGTAACACAACACAAATTTCGACACTCCTGGCATGGCTGCAGGATCCTGATGTTACTGGCCATTTCGGGATATATCAGACGGATTGGCTGGACAGGGTAATTTCAAGTCCGAGCCCTCAACGTGCTTTACTCTTCTCTATGGCCCGTGAAGTGGGCCATAGATGGCTCAAGAGCCGCGAGAATGACCCTTGGGAAGCATATCGGTCTCTCAACCGGTATCTTTCATTGGTAAGCCCACAATGATTCTTCATTTAAGCACGCACACGCTCGTATAAATATAACTGACGCCATGCTAGGAAGTTCCAGAAGGAGACTCAAATGTGTCTGACGATTCGATCGTGATTTTGAGCACAGATGAAGAGTCTCTGGCTCTTGACAAGGTAGAACGCTGGTGCAAGAGTATACTTCAGGTTACAAGGGAGCAATCCTTATGGTACGAGAGAGTTGGTGAGACCGCCAGAAGAGTTGATGAGTTTGACCACGCGATTGCGATGTACTTGAAGGCGACCAAGATGCCTGGAGTGTCATGGACGTGTCATAGAGGTCTAGCGCAATCTTACCATCAAGTTGGAAAACTGAAAGACGCCTGTGCATCACAGAAGAAAGCGCTGGAGATGCTCTACGATTCGAAGGAACCTAACCCTGAAGACGTCTGGATAACCAACATGGATCTTGGAAAATGGTACTTTGAACTAAAGGAGCCGGATCAAGCAACCGTATACTACGAAAAGGCTCTAGAGGCCATTCCAGCTGACGAGGCATATTACTGCATCCTGGAAGCCAGCCTTATATCGCAGTCTAGCGACCGCTCATTGGATCTTATTGAATCCATGAGTCATGAGACGTCTACAAACGGGGGTATAAGTCGCCTGGGTTCTGTGCTCCTACTTATGGCAACGGATGAAAGCACTTACGAGAGATACTTCACCAGTCTTCTTTCGTTGACTGCTTCTCGTGATGGGGTGTTGGGGATGGTTTTGAATGCCATGGACGAAGCCATTCAGCTCGCAGCTGACAAGGAGTGTTTATTCGAAAGAAGCGCACTTCGGCTCTACAAAGGCCTTGCACTCTATTACTACGGTCACGAATCTGATGACAATCCACTAACGTCCGCGGTAAGACTCTGGGAGGAGTGTCACTCTGATGCAAGAAAGGTGATTGAAGAAACTGGCACCTACGTCCAGTGGAAATGGATGTGGCTGGGTGGTCAAGTCATCAGTGATATAGTCTGCCATTACTTCAGAGAAGCAACGGCAGCAAACACTGATGTTTCAGCATTAGAAAAGCTTGGTGAAATCACTATCAGCCACAGAATCTCGTACGACGATAACCGGGTATCCCCAGCCGAGTCTTACATGGGAGCCTACGAAACTCTACAAGGAAACTTCACTGCAGCGAGAGCGCATTTTCGCAAGAACATGCTTACGGCTCATGAGATGCTATCTGACGATACAGATGAAAATGATGCAGATGCGTATTTCGTCCTGTTTCAGTGTCTACTTCATACTGGAGACGACATCAATGCGCTTATTGCCTTTGAGCTTACAGGGCCTGTAGAAAAGACGATAGAAATGAGGCTTAGTGAGATTCGCGGTGAGGATAAAGTCGCCGCAACGGAGCTTCTTGGGTTTGCCAAGGAGAAGCTTTCACCGAGTGATGCCGCTCCTACCAGGTACACGGCTGTCCTTGACGAGGTGCAACGACGAATCCATCTAGGGAATGACGAAGATGAGGAGACCACGAAAACTGAGTCCTATCAAAGGATATATTCGCTCTTGGCCCAGAAACGGCCTGCCGTGGGAGATGGCGATGACCCAAGCCAACTGCCGTATGAGATCACTTACAGCGACATTGTGATCAACTGGCGATACTTCTGCAACGGGAATTGCGGAGGGGCGTGGGATTTCGAAACTGACATCAACATCTGCAAATACTGCTGGGACACTCCCTTTTGTCAAAACTGTTTACCGCTGCTTCAGCAAGGCACCTCGAAGATGTTGTCTTGTGATGCAGGTCACAAGTGGCTTCATGTGCCTCGTTGGAACTTGAGAGGAAGCACAGGGCTAAGGGATGGCACAGTCATGATGGGAGGCGAGATTGTTGATGATAGGTACGTTGGGGGACGAAGAGTCAAGATCAAAGAGTGGTTGAGCGGCATTTGGAAGGAATGGGATATCGAGTAGTAATGTTCAGGTTGAGTTCGTTCACTTGCTGGCTTTTGGTAGCGCAGCCCATTGCCGAAAACACATTCTTTTCGACTTGTATTTTCGTTGCAAGGATATACGTAAGAGAAAAACCGAAACCGATCGCTCACAACAAGGATGCAAAGGCGCGATGCTTTAAAAAGTTTATACGACGGAGAAATATTGCGGCCCGAAAATGATACGCATCCACTTTGCAAGCACGCAATTTGAGTTTCCCATGTCGTTTCCCTTTGATCCCTGATAGGCAATCCACAAGGAAAAGCTTTCATGTGGCTGATATTCACCAAGTTCAGTGGCACTTCACGCCACGAGATCGTGATGAAATGTTTTGTGTATCAATACGAAAACTCTGTTGTTTCAGAGGTCAACAAACATCCATGAGACGTATGTGGCTTGCTCAAATGTTTTTCCCGCATCAGCGATCTTGAGAATGGATCATCTAGCACCCGGAGAAATAATAGACCTTTGAAAGAAGTCCTTGCAAACAAACCCTAAGCGTCTGGATACTCTTATTAATCGTATCTCTTAGCTGCCCCGAGGGGTTCCATCGCCGGCCCGACAACCCACACGGCCCCATGCGACCTTAACAGGATAAACGTAGGCATCAAGTCCGCGAGTATAGAGGATTGTCGTGCGCAATTACTCCATCGAGAACACTCGCCAAGACAAACGTGCTGCAAGACAACTGGGTCTCCATCGGCCTCGTCCGACCAGATCTGCAATAAAGCCTTTTATAAGATGGCAACTCGATCTTCTGCGTTTCAAGGTGAATCTATCGATTCATCACAATCCAGCACAGACATGGCACCCAATTCCGAAAAGGCCGTCACAGATAGTGACATCCAAGCGACAGACAGGCGGGCGGATGTCGCCTCTACCGGATCTCTTAAAGATGAGTCCTTGAACGGGAGAGCCCAGATCTTGGGTGCTACGCCGGAGGAAATCATCGAAGCAGAAGAGCATGCGCGCACGATGGACTTGGATGAGACAAGAAGGGTGAGAAGACCCAAAATTGATCGTTAGTATTTGCTAACATTGACCCAGCGCGCTGAAAACCTAATCTACCTCCATGAGCATGACCCCAACTTCAGCGCAGAGGCCATCGTGCGTATCCAACAATTCCTGGGCAACGAAGATGTCTTCGCCAATCCTCACAAACACGAAGATCTCATCTCGGACATCAAGACCGAGATTTCACTCGTCACCATCAACTCACCCTACGCAGAAGTCCGCGCCGTAGTAAGCAACAAGGACGACCCATCGACGCCAGCAGGAACAATCCGAGCCTGGACCATCGGTCTGTTCTTCGTGATCGTGCAGAGTTTCGTGAACCAGCTGTTCTCAGTGCGACAACCGGCCATCCGACTTCAAGCTCCAGTCATCCAACTTCTCTCGTTTCCGCTTGGCAAAGCTTGGGAGAGATGGCTTCCACTCGGCGAATTCACGCTGTTTGGTCAAAAGCTGCAGCTCAATCCTGGAAAGTTCAATCAGAAGGAGCACATGCTGATCTCAATCATGGCGAATGTCTCGACTAGCTTGCCTCACTCGCGCTACATCATTTTCACTAGTTGGCTGAAGAAGTACTTTGACTTGCCATTTGCGGCCGACTTTGGCTTCCAGATCTGCCTCTCGGTGAGTAGAACTGCGAAATAACTCTCTGAACTTTACTAACAGAAATAGCTGGCCATGAACCTATTGGGCTTCGGTCTTGCTGGGTTGGCGAGACGTTTCCTAGTCTACCCGTCATTCTGTATCTGGCCTCGCTCCCTCGCAACCATCGCCCTCAACCAGAGTCTACACAACGGTAAGTACAGAGGAAACGCACATTCTTTGTGGCAAGTTGACTAACCAATGAAGAATCTGGAAACGCAAGCGTGATAGGCCCCTTCAAGAAGATGTACAACATGTCCCGGTACCGCTTCTTCATGCTCTCTTTCGCCGCCATGTTCGTCTGGTTCTGGTTCCCCGACCTTATCGCTACAGCCCTGTCTCTCTTCAACTGGCTTGCATGGATCTCGCCCAACAACTTCACCCTTACAGCCATCACTGGTGTGTCCAAGGGTCTTGGATTCAACCCACTTCCAACCTTCGACTGGAACGTTGCTACCTACTATATTGATCCTCTGCTAGTCCCCTTCCATGTCACTGTCAACATGTTCCTCGGTGCCTTGTTGGGTGGAATTACCATCATTGCTATGTACTGGAACAACACGTACAACACTGGATATCTCCCTATCAACACGAACACCATGTTCGATAACACGGGTGCCAAATACAACGTTTCTTCTATCCTGGATGACCGTGGATTACTGGATGTAGAGAAATATCAAGCTTACAGCCAGGTCTACATTGCAGCATCATCTATCACGTACTAGTAAGTTCCCTACGTTGAGAAGCGATAAGAATGGTACTGACAAGTTATAGCATCTACTTCTTCGCCGTGTATAGTGCGATCATCTCCTATGCTGCTTTGTATCACTGGAACGACATCAAGCTTGGTTTCGTGTCGCTCTGGCAGAGCTTCAAGAAGAAGAGCAAGATCAACGAGTTCAAGGATATTCACACGAAGCTGATGGAGCAGTACAATGAGGTTCCAGAGTGGTGGTACTTGATACTCAACGTAAGTTCTTTGGGAAAGCGTAGTGGCCTTCACTAATTCGATACAGATTGTTGGTGTTGCTTTCGGCATTGCTTCTGTAGCAGGCTGGCCCACCAACACCAGTGTCGGCACCGTCTTCTTCGGCCTTGCACTCGCCATTCTCTTCACTATTCCCACTGGAATCATCTTTGCCACCACTGGTATCGAGGTTGAGTTTAATGTTCTCGCTGAGTTTATTGGAGGAGCATGGCAGCCGGGTAATGCCTTGGCTGTAAGTATACAATGATCGAACATCTAGATCCATTAACTAACGCCTTCAGATGAATTTCTTCAAAGGCTTTGGATACGTGACAGTCGCCCACGCTCTCGATTTCGCCAATGATCTAAAGCTTGGCCACTACCTCAAGATTCCTCAGCGCCAAACCTTCTGGTGCCAGACAGTTGCCAGTAAGAGATACTTCAGTAATTTTCTGCTCACCTCCACTGACTGTAAATAGCGGTTGTCTCGGCCTTCGTCTGCACTGCAGTGATGAACTTCCAGATCCGCAACATTCCCGAAATCTGCCAGCCTACCCAGAAGGATCGCTTCACTTGCCCCGGTGTTGAGTCTTACTTTACCGCCGCCGTGCTCTTTGGCTCTCTCGCACCTCAAAGGGTATTTGGTGAACGAGGAATGTACACAGCTCTCCTCGCTGCGTTCCCAGTTGGATTGGCCTTCCCCGTTATCTACTACTACGCGACCCGCCACCTCCCCAAGACACACTGGCTTGCAAAGCTTCATCCCGTCGTCATATTCAGTGGTGGTCACATCTGGTCCCCCTACAACCTGGCCTATGTCTGGCCGGCTGTCATTCCAGGTTGGATCTCTTGGGTCATCGTGCGAAAGAGATACCTTCAGTTCTGGGGAAAGTACAACTATGTCCTCTCAGCAGCGTGGCAGACTGGCATCGCTCTCGCTGCGGTGGTCATCTTTTTCGCTGTGAGCTACCACGGCGCGTCGATCAATTGGATCGGCAACAGTGCCGACAGTGGTTGTGAAGCTGAGACCTGTACCAGACTCAAAGTTCCCAATGGAACCATTTTTGGTGCTCAGCCAGGGACTTTTGCCTAGATATGCGATAAATAGCCAATGGTATAGTGAAAATTAAGTAGAAGATGTTTTAATTCTCAATTGCGATAAATGAGACCAATAGCTTCTGGGTAATATTGAAAACGTGCCTGTGCCGCTGATCCTACGACATCATCAATCAACCCCGTATTCTTGGCAGAACTCGCTTTAGCGCTTCCACTGCCCGTTCCATGCCTCTAGGATTCAGATCCCCAACACTCAACTCAGTTGTATGAAAATGGCATATTTCTCTTTTTCTTTCAACAAGGTATCTCTGACATCACATCACATCTGTACAGTTCACTAAAATGGTTTATCTATTGCCCAGTAAACACGGCGATTGCCTCAAATGCTATCTTGCTACTCCATTCACAGATGACGAGCTAAAAGCTTTCAAGTCAGCCTTTGAGCTTGGCGCATACTACAAATCCGCTCAGTTGATGCAAATCAAAATCATGTACGCACCGGACGATTATTTGGGCCAGTCGCATCAATATATCCGTGCGAAAGAAACCGAAGCTGGCAACACGGATCCATTCATCGTCGTCGACGAAGAGGCCAAGAGCAGACGCGCAGTCTGGTACATTGACCAGTTCGCTGAGGAAGATCAGGTCCAAGACGGAGTGGCTGAGAGCACAGATGTTGTTATCAAGATCCTCATCCAGACCGAGGGATTGGCTATCAACCATATAAACTACGCCATTGCGGATTCGAGCATTGAGGAGGACCTCGATGATTGCGCGGTGGAATTACCCCTCACCAACGACTTTTATCAGCCCGACCCGCAAGATTGCGGTGGTCCGGACTTTGAGTATCAGCAACTCCAGCAAGATGCTTGGGCCATTGCTGAGCCTGGAGAATTCGAAGAGAGCACCGATCCTGAGCTGTTGAATGGCTTCTCGCCTCGTCCGGATAAGGTGGTCAGGCTGAAAGAGGATGCTGCCGTGTCTGTTGGGTTGGTCAGCTCTTGGACGATTGCAGACGATGCAAAGCCTATTGATTTGACTCAAAAAGAGTTTCCCGAGGGGAGTGTTGTTCTACAGCAGAAGTACAAACCCGGATTTCCATGGCCAGCAGACTCACTGTAAGCGGACGATAAACCGTCAAAGCGGAATGGAGTAGAACACGAGCTTGACTAGAGGATCCTTCACTTTTGATAGGTCTTTGAACCACCAATAATATGTAATTACGCGCTTTAGTTCCGCCCTTTGTGCCGTCGTAGCTTATCGTAGATGTTAATTCCCACGATAGCGGAACCGAGCATATCTCGACTAAGATAAGCGGCACAGACAAAGACGATCTTTTCCCAAAAAGCACCTTATCATCAGTCATTCTCAATCATGCAGGACGCTTTCCCACATACAGAAAGTGCATCCCAGCCGTTGAATGGGTGGAACTTCCCAACGCAGCAATTTTTGGAGAATCGTGGTGGGGAGGAATGGGTGAATCATCAACTCCGCACAAAGACGATCAGATCCAGCATTAATGATAAATAGTTAGCAACTTCGTCAATCATTATTTTCATTTAGTACCAACGGTTCTCAAGCATTTGGATCATCATCATGTCTTCTGCTCCCCACCCGCTATGCCCACTGACGGGCGCTGAGATTCAGGCTAGCGCACGCTTGATCGAGAGTGTTTGGCCACAGTCTGTCTCGCTATCTTTTAAGGTTATAACGCTCAGTGAGCCACCGAAGGAGAAACTTGCACCATATTTGGAAGCGTTCGACAACGGAACTCCCCCTTCGCCGCTTGATCGATTAGCTTTCGTTGCGTATTATATCCGTGGAACTGTAAGTTGACCCTACTTAGTCTGTCATCATACATGATCTGACCGTCACAGGATATTTTCCATGAAGCTATCGTCAACTTGACCACTAGCAGGATCGAGAGCAATGTGAAGCTTGGACCGAATGTTCACGGGAACGTTGACTATGATGAGGCTCAGAGAGTTGAGAAGCTTGCACTTCAGGATCCGCAGGTCTTGGCTGAGCTGGAAAAGCTGAAGTTGCCAGAGGGGACAGTCGTATGTGCTGATCCATGGATCTACGGTAAGCCCACTAATGCGTGGTGAGATGGAGTAAGAATTGACATGCACAGGGTCCGACGGAGTTGAGGATGATGTCCGTATGTACCAGGTCTTCCTGTACATGCGAGACCCCGCAAATTCTGGAGAGGCTGATTCAAACCACTACGCATTCCCCTTGCCCGTATCGCCGGTCATTGAATGCGTCAACTACAAGGTCATCCGAATTGATGTACTCCCTACTGGTGCTGATAACACCATCAAGCCTCTGGCGCCGTATCAGCCAAAACCTGCCAATGAGTACATCCCAGAAGCGCAGGAGCTGCGAAAGGATCTCAAGCCCCTGCACGTAAGCCAGCCTGAAGGACCAAGCTTCAATGTAACGCCGGTTGGCGAGACTGGAAACGTTATTTCGTGGCAGAAGTGGACTTTCTTTGTCGGTAAGTCTGATATCTTGTCTTACTCAATCATCTCCCAGCTAACATAAATAGGCTTCAATCAGCGCGAAGGTATGGTGTTGTACAACGTCAAGTATGACAACCGCCCCTTGTTCTACAGACTTTCCCTGTCAGACATGAGCGTGCCATACGGTGATCCCCGACACCCGTTCCACAAGAAGTCAGCATTTGACTTGGGTGACGCGGGTGCTGGTGCGACAGCCAATAACCTCAAGCTCGGCTGTGATTGCTTAGGCAGCATTCAGTACCTCAGCGGAGTCATCTGCGACGATCAAGGTAGACCACTGCCAATGGAGAATGTCATCTGTATTCATGAGCAAGATGCTGGTATTGGATGGAAGCACACCAACTACAGAACCGGAAGAGCTGCCGTTGTACGGGCACGTGAGCTTGTCTTACAGTCCATCATCACGGTTTCGAACTATGAGTATATCCTCATGTTCCTGTTCAACCAAGCAGGAGAGGTCACATATGAAGTCCGCGCCACAGGTATCCTGTCTACACAGCCGATTGACCACGAGCTGGACAAGATAGGAGTGCCATTCGGCACTGTCGTACATCCTGGTGTCCTAGCGGGTGTTCACCAACATATCTTCTCCTTGCGTGTCGATCCAATGATTGACGGCCATACGAATCAGCTGGTATACAGTGAAGCCCACAGAGTACCGCGTGATCCTCACTTGAACCCTCATGGTGTTGGCTACGAAGTCGTGGAGAAGACCATTGACAAGACAGCTGGTTTGGATATCGATTATGACCTTAGTAGGGTCTATAAGATCACCAACCCCAACTCCCTCAACCCTATCAACGGCAAGCCCGTGGGCTACAAGATTATGGCCCCGCCTTTCCAGAAGCTCATGGGTGATGAAGACAGCTTCTTGCATAAGCGTGCCGAGTTTGCAGACCATAATATTTATGTCACCACACATCGCGACCGCGAATTGTACGCGGGAGGATGGTACACCAACCAGTCTCGTGGAGGCACAGGCGTGAGAACTTGGGCGGAAAGAAACGAATCACTGACACCGGAGTCTGATATTGTGCTTTGGGTGCAATTTGGTATCAACCATATCCCACGCATCGAAGACTTCCCTGTCATGCCGGTCGAGATTCTCAAGGTGCACCTTAAGCCCGTAAACTTCTTCACTAAGAACCCTGCGCTGGATGTGCCACCTAGCGAGCAGAGCGTGAACAAGAGCACCCTTATTGAGAACAAGAAGGCAGAGGTCTCCGACAGTTGCGGTTGCGATACATCCAATGTTCCTTCAAAGCTGTAGTCTGAGATTTTAGTAAGAGACGCCTCACGGTGCAAAGAGTTACGACATGAATGAAGCAATATTAATATTATTTGTGTACTGGGCCGATTATGGATAAGGCCCTAGACGTTCAACATGAACTGTTGTTTCTTCTGATATCTGTATCCCATCCAATCCCTCGTTTACTGTCGGTGGAGGCGTTTGATGTCTCCACGGACTAGAAATTGTGATCTCTGTCCCGTAACTCCACCCAGCATGTGAGGCCTCAATGTCGTATCCCGCTGGGATATCATCATTAATTACAAACTCACACACGGAACTTGACCCATTCTGCACTGATGCCTTGGTACCGCGACTGCCCTTGGTGCCGTATTCTGGTGATAGGGCTGAGTCGATGACTGCGCGCTTGCTTCTGTGACAAGCGAGAAATGAGGATGGGACAATTTTTCGGAATACGGGTCGCAGCATTGGTAGCGAAACTAGAGCACGTCAATTGAGGTTCGCACTATTGGGTCGTTGGTGATATACCAGAAACATTGGCGAGATTGCATTCTGCTGCAGCCAAAGACCCGTGATAACCGATCTTGAGGGCGATTTCTTTTGAACTGCTATTGAATTCAAAGGCATTTTGGATGACAAGAATCGTCAAAACACAAACACTGTCCACATATTAGTCCAGGATACGAAGTATCACCACGGGTAACACACAGAGCACCGAAGCCGAAGAGGGCGATAACAGCAAGTTTTTGGCCAAGCGGAAGATGCATCTTGATGACTTCAATCAGAGGCAGAATAAGAATAACAATATCCAGAACAGCATGCGTCAGACCAGTAGAGAAGAAATAAATATTGCTCGTGACATGGCAATGGGTAGCTCGTCGGGCGAGATCCCAGTAGGCTGACGTCGGCATACATGACAGTGTCAACAGGAGTATTCGGACGATGAACCATGCGATACAGAGAGCGAGGACAACTTGGATTGCGATGCGCGAACTAGAGTATTTGAAGAGTCGCCAATAAAATGTCAAGATGGCGAATTTGGCGAAGCCGATGCCAATGGTATACGTCAGGCTGCTCAGCCAAATGAGGAGGAGGGATCGTTCGAGTCGTTCTTCTTCAGTGAGATGCGACGGGCCGTCTTTTAGCGGGCGACCGAGACCGAAGCCGAAAAGGACTGAGGGAGAATTTAGCCATCGCAATTGATGCAGGTTGAGTGGACATGTTCTTACAGACAAGGTTGTCGATCGAGTACGCGAGAGCTCCAACCTGCGCATCAATTGTCAGCGAGCATTCCTTCAGTGGCAAAACATTAAGCATAACGCACAAACGCAACAACCGCCAACCAATCATCAATCCCATAGCCCGCCCTCGTCGTCCGTCTCGCCAAGAGTCTCAGCACTAGCACCAGCGCAGCAAGCGGCAGGGTAATAAAGATAGAAGCATAGACATTCGGTCTATAATCCGCTTCCATCTTGCATGGTTCAAACACTGCAGGCTCACTTGGAGCCCAGAAGAAGAGAAGAAGAAGAAGAATAAGTTTAGAAGGAAAAGAGAAGGGAAGGGAAGGGATGGGGAGGGGAGATAAGACGAATTGAACGGACTTTGTCTCACATTGAACCAGTCAGCTCGGGCGAATGATGAAAGTGAGGACGCGCTAATGGGCGCCATGATGCTATCCTGGTTGCGCTAAGGGGGAACGGTTCGCGGGGGAAAGGAGACGCCGGTGCGGGGGGATGCTTTAACGTTTG
>JAAVUB010000834.1:0-17816 GCA_014898885.1 Fusarium lyarnte (nom. inval.)
GAATAATATCTTTGTTTAATAAAATATTTCCTCTGTAGGTTAAGTCGTCCTTCCAGACAAGATAAAAGCTTACAACTACCTACACTTGTGTCTTTCATACATCACGATTAGAACATTTCCTTTCAAACTTGATGAACATAGAAAGCCCTTTAAAAACAGGTATAAGTCGCTGGCTATCTATCAACAAGGCCGTATGATTCAAATGTGACCAGCACAAGCACCAAGGCGAAGAGAACCAGATCAGGAAAGCCGCCTCTATCCTTGCCAGTCGAATCGAATGTCAAGCAATAAACATTCTATCAACCAGATCCATAATGTTCAATTCCCATAAAAAAATCATACAGATATTTCCCCCGTTTACTGGTTCCCAATCGCCAGACACCATTATCCATAGTATGGATAGGCAAACAAAGAAAAGAAAAAAAAAAACTAAAAAAAAAAAAAAACTGATGGATGTCTTATGTGTGTCTCGTATGGTCGGTCGCTCATCGTCTACCTTTGGATGCCTGAGCAGAGACGAGGGTGAAACCTTGGTCACGCTTGCATCTGAGGCTGCGGGCTCCGTGCCCCGATGATGAGGCCGGGCGTGCATGCGTGCGTGCGTCTGATCGCTGTGTTGGATAAAAAGGCTTCACCGAAAAAGTGACGAAGCCAAGAGGGTATAATTCGTAAGGAACAGCTGCTTTTCTTTGCTTGGTTTTTTGTCTTTTGATTTCGTTTCATTTTTGTCTTCTTAGCTTGATATTCAAGCATTGGAATTATCTGCCCGTCCTGAACTGGCATCGCCCACAGGCAGACGGAGATCTGAAAAGGTGCGACGTGTCCATGAGGCACGCCACTGCCGGTTGTCAATCAGGTGGCGCCGCAGGGAGGATGTAGAGCGCAGGCTCGATGTCTGCGGTTGTGTCTGTGTCTGCATCGGCGTCTGCGTCTGTTGGGGACGATTAGGGTCCTCTGACTGTAGTGTGCGGCGGAGGATGCGGTGAAGAGATTCGGGAATCTCATGCCATTGGCCAGCCCGGGCAGTGCTGAGCAAGCCTGGAGGGAAGAGAGCGGCAGGGACAGTGTCGCTGTTGTGAAAGATGTGGTCGTTTAGGTAGTTGATTTCACCAGATTCAATGGCGTTCTTTAGCCACTGCTCCCATTCCTCGTCGAGAACGGCTGAAGTGTCTCCGGCGTCACGTCTCGCAACACCGTCCCTGAGGCGCTCGTTCAGTTCGACACCCACACTATCTAGCTCGTCCTCGCTCTCAACCTCCATCATTTCGTTGTACAAATCGTCGATAGCAACGCCTTCCACCTCAACGGACTGATCTCGGTTGGCGCGGGGCAGGTGTTGAATGTCGGCCCAGTCAGGCAAGTCGTCGGCGGTGGTGTCATGAATCACATATCCCTGCTCCTTCTCGTACTTCTCCTTGGCCCATTTCGTCCCCTCCCACTTGGTCAAGCCTGCGATTTCGGCCCCGGTAAGTTTGAGGCTGTCGAAGGCGCGGAAAAGTCGTCGGTGCCATGGCCAGCGAGAGAGTCGAATGCGATGGGTGTGGTGAGTGTAGTCGAGGCCGGGGTACTTGGCTTCCTGGGTGTCGAGGTGGCCGTAAAAAGCGTGTGTTTCCTGACGAACTTCTGGGATCAGGTTGCGTTGGAGCAGAGCGTGGAAGTTCTGAGGGTCGTTGCTCTTGGGACGAGGGAACATGCACTCGTAAACGAGCTGGTCAACGGGACGGCCCTTCATGGTGGTGATGAGGCAAGGCCGATGTCGGACAGGTTAAAATGGGTAGAGATTTGTTGTATGATAGTCGTTTCTCGAAAAAGTTGGGAGTAGAAATATGGTCGTTCACGTAATCTCGGTTGTGTGGTGTTGTAAGTTGTGCTGTGCTGTGCTGTGCTGTGTTGTCGATAGGATAGTCCTTTGTACGAGGCAACAGTGTGACACGTATTGCTCAGGATCAGACAAGGTAGGCAACCAGGAAGGATGAAATGTCCAAGTGAGGATTTCAAAGTCAGGCTGAGCAGTGGGATTTGTATGTTCGGGCGTTCTCGGCGGGGGTGGAATCAGGCAAGGAACGGCAAGGCCGAGGAGGCTTTTGCGACAGAGAGATACGATAGGTAAGTTGCTAGAGTTTAGCAGCCTCTCATAGAGCCCTGAAAGTAAATTTGAGTGCAGATTCCACCGTGAGAAAGAAAAGAGGAGAGGGTTGTTCGGGTTGTTCGCGAGACCAGGGAGGGAAGTGACAAGTTAATATGGAGGGATGGATGGATGCGAAGGATGGTATGCTCATGTATTGGCATGCATTTAATGCACTGGACAAGAAAGACAAAGACAAAGACTCTACTAACTCCACGGCGTCGGGAACAGACCCTCCATCTTTTTTTCAGGCTCTTTTTTTCTTGTCTGGCGCCCCGCCTTCCATCTCGGCTTGGCTTGGTGCCAGGCCAGGCCAGGGCAGCCCCCAGCCCCAGGGACCAGAAGCGGGCTTGAGTGGTGCCAATAGCATCCCCCATCGGGAGCCTACAGGACATGGAAGGGTCACTTGATAGGCTGAGGATGATTCTGAGGCCGGGACCTAATGCGCCTGGATTAAAGCTCAACTCTCAGGGTGTAGTTGAGTTGAGAGGGTGTGTAAAGAAGTGTAAGCGGTCTGTCTACGGGTCAGCAATTCTGTCTGCGAGTGGTTACAAAGAACCTGAACCTATTAGATTTGTGTAGCATTTGGTTTGTTGTTTGTTTTCTGTTGTTGTTATTGCTGTTGCTATTAGATCTTTTAATACTCCGTACATGGCCTAGGTATGCATAAGGGACTTGCAGTATTATAGTCTGCCACTTGGTCATCTGTTGGCCATTGATTCCCTTGTCCATGAACTGCGTGTAACCTGTTCGTTTCAAGGCTTGGACGAATGATGGTGCAGGCATTGGACAGAAACGTCATCAGAATTCTAGTATTTATCCATCATTTTTACGATTTGAGGGATATATATCTTTGTCTCTTCTACCTGATACAAAGAGGTTTGTCACGCAAATTGCTGCAGCTCTCACTCGGCCTGTCTAATTCATAGGCTATCACACACCCTACCAGCTGACCATATGCAATTGTACATCTTGCAGACCCAAATGAAAATGACTTCTCTACGAATACTTAAACTCAAAACCTCCTGTAAATCTGATCATCAACACTAACCCAAGTAACTAAACCACTGTTCTTGTGGTTGGTCGTCACGAGATTGGCCCAACAAACCCAGAAATCCGCGAGTCACGCGCAGAGAATGATTCTTTTAGCTCCACTACATCTCTTGATTATTCCTCGTTATCTCCATCTCATGCGCCTCTGCTAACGTGATGTGATATCGCATTTTATCCGCTCCCTCGGTTATCACTAAACCTTGCCTGTTCTTTTTTGTCATTCTCACGACCGGAACGAAGCCGGTGCGGGCCGGGCATGATAAACTTCGATAGCATGGAATTTTGCATTACATGGGGGATGGTGTGCTGAAACTTGGCTCAATTTAAGCAATTCTGACTGTTACAAAACTCGAACTTCAGGTGCAGGTTGGGGAGACTTGTCAAAGCTCTTCATGGGCTCAAGACCCCATCGTCCAAACATGGCGGCGTCCTCGTCCCAGCCATTGCACTCCGTCGTGAGCATCTTCTCGCCTGTAAAGATAGCGTTCGCACCCGCCATGAAGCACAAGGCCTGCTTCTCCTCCGACATGGTCTTGCGACCCGCAGCGATGCGGATGATGGTCGAGGGCATGATGATGCGCGCCGTTGCGATAGTTCGCAGCATGCTCGTGAACTCAACCATGGGTCGATCGCCCAGCGGCGTGCCCTTGATGGGGACCAGGGCGTTCACGGGGAAGCTCTCCGGGTGACTTGGGAGTGTCGACACGGTATGAAGAAGGCCAACGCGATCCTCGCTGGTCTCACCGAGACCGAGAATTCCACCTGAGCACACCTTGATACCAGCGTCGCGCACGTGGCTCAGCGTCTGTAATCGCTCGTCGTAGCTGCGCGTCGTGATGACAGACGGGTAGAACTCGCGACTAGTGTCGACGTTGTGGTTGTACGCCGTGAGGCCCGCAGCCTTGAGCTCCTTTGCCTGCTCTGCATCGATCATGCCCAGCGTCACGCAGACCTCCATACCCATACCTTTGACGCCCTCAACCATGGCCTTGATGTTCTTCAAGCTGTTCTTGCGACCGCGCATGTCTCTCCATGCGGCGCCCATGCAGAACCGGGTGCTTCCCTTCTCTTTGGCTGTTCGCGCAGCTGCTAGTACGCTCTCGACGCTCTCGACTCTCTTGGCGGGAACCTTTGTGCCTTCTTGATAACGGGTGGATTGGGCGCAGTAAGAGCAGTCTTCGGTGCAGCCGCCTGTCTTGATGTTCATCAGAGTGCAGAGTTGCACTTCGGCGGGGTTGTGCCATCGACGGTGTACGGTGCTCTAAGAGTTTGTGTCAGTCATGGTGTCGCTCTGTGAGATATGTCCATCAACCGAGGTAAATATCGAACCACAACAGCAGTCACAATCACGATCGAACGAGTAGAGATGAACTTACAGCTTGGTATGCCAGCTCAAGGGCAGGCTGGTAGTAAATGGCCGCAATCTCCTCCTTGGTCCAGTCATGTCGAACCTGAGTCGCCGTGACAGCTTCCCTCAGAATCTGCTTCCTCTTTTCAGCCCTCTGCTTCTCAATCGCTTCATTAGCTCCAGCCGGAGGAGGAGGCGGCTGCGAAGGTCGAGGATGGAAGTCAACAACTGTTGACATGGCCCGGGAATGCTGCCATCTCGCCAAAGCGGGGAGAGACAAACGGTTACTGGGTGTAGCCTGTCGGAGGGCTCTAAGACGGAGAGATGTACCGGGCTTCATTGTGAGAAGTTTGATGATAAAAGGAATGAAAATAGAGAATGAGAGATGAAAGAAGTGAGTGAGTTGGTCAAAGTCAATCGAGAGAGGGACAGCAGATGAGCTGTGAGTGAGCTGCAGCAGCATGAGGGACTAAACCAAGACAAGATATGTAGTACAGTAGCTACAACACCATGTGTAGACTAATCGAAAGAGCTCAAAACTCTAACATTATGAATGGACCAGTTCTTGTTGGTGAGCTCTACAACTACGCCTCACTCATGCCCCCACGGCTGACCTCGGCCAGTCTCCGGTCCTAAACACAGGCAATTACATGTACAAAACATCTATGCTACGGCTCTCAACTCTTGGGGATATATGCCCCGGTAGTCTCGGCTTTCGGGAGCTTTTCTAGACTGTTGAATTACCATGGAATACCGTCCTAAACCGCGTCTACCGAGATCCACTAGAACCTAGCGATGATCATCGACGACGGGGGAAGGGATGCAGCTGGAAATGGAACCATATGTCGTAGCTCAACAGACCTGACTGTTGAACGTAGATCATAATAGCAGCTTACACCATACATACAATTCAATGTCTGTCGAGCACTGTTATAAAGCTGTAGAGTTGAGGCTCCATTTCTCGGCCCGCTACCCGTGAACAACGGCATTCATTTTGTTGAAAAGGATCTTGGCCTGCTACGAGACCCCTGATGGCAATTCGACATTTCTCGTTGGCTCGCCTAGTGAGAGGGGTTTTGGGATTTTGGTTGAGCTTGGTGAGGGGCCAGACTCTGAGGAACCCTTGTAACTTAAAACCCCGGGAGAAGCCCGCTCTGGACCGGCTTAGCTACCGCGATCGCGGCACTTTAATGGAGCCATGGCGTAATCGTGGGGTTGCTCAGCGGAGGAGGCTGGTTTGGTGATTGCAAGAAGAAACAAAGCTACAGTTGAGGTTGTATAAGGGCCTTGCTCTGTCAGATGAAATGCTAAACTTGGTAGGAATAAATGCTTGTTGCTCATTGGAGTATATGTATTCATAGTCATCATCTCCCTCAGTCTATCCAGACGCCATATTCTGCAAACCCTGTATCTCGTTATATCCAAGATAGATCCATATGAAAACCCAAAATGCTCAATATCGCTCTCAGTGCTCAACACTTGACATCCATGCATACCAATCTCGGTATTAAATCCATATCCCAGATTAAGGATACGCCGGCTCAGCATACCGTCTCCCAGAAGTCCCGAGGGGACTCGTCCCCCGCTCATCAGGCGGCATGCGCTTATCGCATCTCTTCCTCTCAGATCGCGGATCCCATCCGGGATAGTCGCGTCTTCGCTCAGCATCTGCATGGCTGCTAGTCCGTCTCTCCATGTCTGGTCGGCGCAGGTACCGATCACGTCTTTCTTCTTCTCTTTCCCGGTCGAGTTCCCGCTGCCGACCCCTGTCGCGAATGCGTTCTCGTTCGCGGTCTCGTTCCCTCTCTCTATCTCGCTCTTCGCGCATCCGCCTTGATCGCTTCAAGTCTTCGTCGCTGGACTCTGCTTCTGAGGAAGCTCCTGATATGTCGGAGTAGCTTCTGCTGAGTCGAGATGGAGGAAGTCGGTCTCGGCTTCGGCGTCCGCGGGACGAGTCGGTGTTGTAGGATGGGGCTCTAGGTGGGTTTCTGGTGCGATCTGGGTTGCTGCTGAGTCCGTTGGGGAGAATGTTTGAGACTTTCTCGGTCAGTTTTTCTCGCAGGCTGGGGCTGTGTGTTGATCTGCGACGGGTGGAATCGTCTGAAGCTCTCCCATCTGCGCGATGAGGCCGGAATGTTGGGGGTGGGTTACTAGTAACAGGAGGCGGGCGATCATTCGTTGGTGAATATCGACGACTCGTCGGCGAAGGTGGGCTTGCTTCAGGTCTTCTCTTTGCGCGAGGAGGAACCGGCTCATCACTAGAATCTGAAGAGTAGTGCCTGGGCTGACTGTGTCGACGAGGCGGTGCGGGCCGCTTCGCATGAGGGTCCAGATAAGACCCCGGGGGCGCATACGGTGCATGCAGTGGTACGTCTGGCGAAGGTTGCTGATTATAATCGGAGAAGCTTCGTCTTCGGGCATGTTCATCAGAGCGGCTGTTGTACCTCTCAGGTGAAGGTCTGGTTGGCCGCCCTCCTGCATGTCTACCCGGCACATGATTGTACAACGGTCGCTCAGGCCTGGCTCGGGTTCCAGCAAAAGCACTTCCTCTCACGTGGGAGTAGGCGACCTTGGGCTCTGGTCCTTCTGGAGGTTCACCCGACCCAGCTGGTTCTCGTGCTTCTCTGTATGCATCCCTCTCTCGAGCGTTTGCTTCTTTTCGTAACTTCTCGGCGCACGACTTGTGCCATCGATCCACCTCGGCGTCAGCTTGAGTTGGGAATACAGTTGGAGGTAGGTCGGCAGGAAAGTCTTGGCCCGTCTCGGGATGTTTTAGCTGCCAGTTCTTGACGGCGAACTGTAGGAAAGGAACGTGTTCCTCGGGACCGAGAAGAATCTCGAGAGATTCCCATCGTGAGAAGCCTCGAGCGGTCAGGGCAGGTATTGAAGGTGGTGCGAAATCGTCGTCGGTTGGTTGTAGTGTGTGTTGACATCCAGTAACTTGCCAGATGTATGAGATGGACTCGTGTGGCATTTCAAACAGAGCTTTAAACGTTAGGTACATGTCGCACAAAGTCGTTAGTGAACTTACAGTCATAATCGCCCCCAACAGCCTTGTAGAAGGCGGCCAGCTTTTCCGGGGTAAGGTGACAAACGGTTTTATCGCCTATCTCGAGTATCTATTATGACGTAAGGTGGTGAGTATGCGATCTTTAGAATATTGACAAATTTTGGAACCAAGTGGTTAAAGAGAGGGTGCGCACATACAATATGACGACTAATAGCTCTTAATAGAGCATCTAATAGCTTCGAAGGGCTTTTATCCTTCTCATACATATACGAATACTCAATAGCCGGAGACAGCGGGGTTGATGAAGTTGCGCCCGGCGGGGCTTCTGTCTTTGGAGGGGCCGCCATAGTTGAAGAGCAAAAGGCGAAAGGTGAGGTAAAGGATGAAGGTGAGGAGAGAGGTTGTCGAGAAAAAAGGTCACGACGACGGCGCGCTCACATCCAGGGCAGATCGCGGGGAAACGTGGATGGCGGTCAGCGGGTCGATATCGATATCCAAGATGGACAAAGTTGTGATGATGCCGTAGACGAGGACGATGGTGCATTCGACAAGGCTCTCCAGAACAACGGAGGGAAATAAAAAAAGTAAAGACGACGATAAAAAGTCGCAAAAGTGCACGGTAGCACAGACCCGATCAAGTCCCGTCAGGTTCGGGTTGGGATTCAATACCTTATATGAAAATGGAGCCCAGCTGATGAATGAAATGACAATGACAACCTAAACTACCTGAGTCAAAAGAGCAAGGCAAGGCAAGGCAGAGTTGACCGGGGTAGACTTGGCGAAGAAGTGGGCAGAAAGACGAGGATCTTTTTGCTTAAACAAGGGGAAGAGGAAAAAAGCACGAGCACGGGCACACAAGGCACAAAGAGACAAGAACAGAAGACAGAAAAAAGACGCTGGCTACTGCTGCTGCTTGTGAGAGAGAGGGAAAGAATTGGTTCCATGATTTGACCGGTCTCTTACATGGATGTGCCTGTGAGACCGCGGGTGGCTGACAAAAGGTTGCTCCTAGCTGATACTCTCTGTACAGTATAGCACAATGAGCAGCTGACTCTTGTATCATCCGGAGCCACTACCTACTCGCCATGTTGATCTTCTGTATCCTTTTTGTTTCTTCAGTCTCTTTGTCACACTGCCTTGTCTTGTTAATCATCGTTGCGGTGTTTATAACTATCCCGTCCCCCATCGGAATCTACAATAACAGCGTGCTTCCGAGAAACAAACACAACACAACATGACATAGCATGAACTGACATATCACAACGCAAGCAGACATCATATCACATCGCAGCAGCCTTCACTGCCGGCCCCTCGTGGCCTGACACGCGCATCGCTGTTGTAGGCCCCCGGGTGATCCCTCCCACGAGGAGTACAAACGTCCAAGCCTGAGAAGAAGTGGATTCCTTCACTTTCATTTTCGCAACGGTCTACGGCTGTGTAAGGTAATCTAAGCCCATAACACGAAAATAGTTGTTTTCAAACCTGGTAGGTTCCCTCTTGAGGCTGAGCTGACTGTACTTTTTGCTGTCTTGTTTGCTGTGTCGCAGAAACGGTGTGCTGAACCCCCACTAAGATCTGTGAGGTGGGCTGAATAATCTCGAAGATTCTTGCTTGTTCCCTCAGCGTCATTTGAGGCTGATAGATCAGTTTATTCGGATATTTTTGTGAACGGGACGGTGCAACGTGAGAATGAGCAAGCATCTTGTGAAACAATCGGACACTGATGTCATTGTTTACTCGAGGACAGGGGGGTCATTTTCAATCGATAACCCAACCAAGCAAAGCTGTTCCGAAAAGCCGGAGCAGACACCGTTGAGGCCGCTCCTCTAGGGTAAGCCACTTCGACCTGTCGCCGTAGGGCAGAACCAGGGTTGACTCCACTAGCTCCAATGAGGCAACGGTCATCTCCAATTTCATCGCGTACTGTTGGCCTCTTCTTCTGAGAGTCAAGTCAAGTTGAGACAAGCAAATTCCCAAGCTTTGTGACGTCTTTGTCCACTTCTTTCACACTCCTTCTGAAATACTTCTTTGTATAATTGCCGAGCTTTGATCAGCTTTTCTTATAAGTTATTCTTGGTATTTACCACATCAGACCACCATGGACGCCCTCAAATCCGCCATCACTCCCATCACGCATAACCTCCCCGCGCCGATTCGCGACCTGGGCGTTTCCATCATCGGCGAGACGTGCTACAAATCTCTCCTTCTCGACGTCAACATCGAGGATGTCGATTGCATAAAGTTTGCTGTCTCCAAGGCTCTCGGCATCGGTATCATCGCCGCTTCGTCCATCGTCAAGGTCCCCCAGATCCTGAAGCTTCTCAACTCCAAGTCCGCCGAGGGTGTGTCTTTCCTCTCATACCTTCTCGAGACGGCATCGTACATCATCTCGCTCGCCTACAACTTCCGAAATGGCTTTCCTTTCAGCACCTATGGCGAGACTGCCTTGATCGTGGGACAGAATGTTATCATCTCGGTGCTTGTTCTGAACTATAGTGGCCGTGCTAGTCTGGCTGCTGTCTTTGTTGCTGCGCTTGCTGGAACTGTTGCTACGCTGTTTGCTGAGAATTTTGTGGATGCGCAGACCTTGAGCTATCTTCAGGCTGGTGCTGGTGTTCTGAGCGTTGCCAGCAAGCTGCCTCAGATCCTCACCATCTTCCAGCAGGGTGGTACTGGTCAGCTCAGTGCTTTCGCTGTAAGTCAATCCCTTTGTGATCCTTTTCCATTGTACAATCACTAATGATAATTCAGGTCTTCAACTACCTCGCTGGATCTTTGTCCCGAATCTTCACAACCCTCCAGGAGGTCGACGACAAGCTCATTCTTTATGGATTCGTCTCTGGCTTCGTCCTCAACGCCATCCTTGCTCTCCAGATGATCTTTTACTGGAATGCCCCCTCCGAGAAGGCCAAGGGCAAGCAACCTGCTGCTCCCATTGCGGCCAAGCCTGCTGTTCTGACACCCTCTTCCTCTACCACTGCTACTCCCAAGAAGAGCCCTACCACTCGCCGACGTGGCTAGATGGTTAGATTCTTTTGTGTGGTTGCGTTTGCTTTATAGACTCGATATGTCATAGTTATTTTTAATACGATTTCACTCTCTAACGTGTTTTGGCTTTGAGTTGGTTGATTATGTGATATTGACATGTTTTTGTCTTTAAATGTTACACGAAAACGTGTGGTGCTAACTACCTATGTAAACTTGTTGCACAAAACCTGTCGATGATCCTATTCGAAGCCATGGTACAAATGGTATCCGTATGCTGCCCCAGTTGAACGCCGTTGCGAAAACCCAAGTGTCGCTAATCCTTTCGCATTGCCCAATTCCATACAATATCCAATCAAAACATTGGTGCAGTGACTCCATTCCATGCCGCGCGTGTAGGTCGATCATTTCGACCAGCGCATTGAAGACAACGTCGCTGCTCGCCTAGGTTGCTCACAGAGCAGCTGAAGCAAACATGCTTGCCACAAGCACCGCACGAGTGATCCTCGGTGTCGATACCATCAACATCCATGCCATCATCGCCACTGTTGAGACCGGCACCGCAGTCGTCGCAGTTCGAGGGGGTGAGTTGTGTTTGGCCCAAGTTGGTTGTCTGAGCTGAAGGCGTTGAAGAGATATTCCAAAACCGGTGGAGAGATTGTTGGTTTGATTCGGGTCGAGTAGGTTCAGGTCGTACCTGTATATTCTCAGATGGATGTTCAGTATGTTGATGCTGGCTCTGTGCAGAGTAAAGCATGTTGAGAGTACGTTCTAAACCCAATTAGCATATAGACTACAGTGCACGGTTATTTATATCAAGACCTACGATGAATTGTCTCTTCTGAGGGTCGATTATCGCGAAATCGTTTCATGGTTCGGCTATGAAGATGAATTGGCGTCGATGCCATGATCGTGAAAGGATTGGTAATGGAGTTGCCTAGTCGAGGAGGAGAATCGAAGGATGAGACTGATGAAGGGGAGGTGCAGAGCTCAGAGACGGATCGCTTGCGTTTTTGGGCCATTTTTGTTATGAGGAGGACAGGCTTTTGACTGTATAAACGGGAATCGAAACAATTAGGTTAATGTTACAGTGGACGTTGGGCTAGGAAATGGATGATGAGGTGAGATAGATCAACCTCGTTACGGGAACTGAGACGAGACTGAGACTGTGGGGCTCAAGTTGCCTGCGCGACATGACGCGCTTAAATGGTGACGCTGGACGCGTTGATGGCCCACGCCAATCGTCGCGCTACTTTACCTATGGCCTTCTGTAATTCAGCGGTTTTAAAGTGCCCCGCCCTATTCCCGCTCCAGGTATGCTGAGCAATGAGAGAACATGCCAGCGACAAGGGTGGATAATGATTGCGGGAGGCAGTATTTGGCTGCTGAGTCAGTGAGTTGGGCAGACTGACGGCCTGGGGATCACTTCCATCACTGTTCAGTAGCACTGTACAGCACGACTCCTTGTCCATGAATCCTCAGCCAGGGCGCAAAAGTTACGACACATTTCAAGGGAAATCTCCTCATATGTTGCTTTGTTAATTCTTTCTCTACACTGGGCAGGGATGTGATGCTTCGTGACGGACAGTGTTCATACCGTATCAGGTAGTGATGACTACGTTGTAAGATCGTTTACACTAGCTACTAGGGCAGCGGTCAATGTGTTTGCCCCAAGCCACTCCGTATAAGAGGACTTAAGTCGGGCGTAGAATTTCCTTTCCGTAGGAAGTCTTTATGAAACACTCGTCTATCTCTCCATCATGAGCAATCTTTCAACAGAAGAAATTGTGACTATCCTTAGCACAATTCCAGGGCTACTTATATCGTGTCTAAGTGCTGGGTTTGCATACCTTGCCCTCCAACGCCGACATGTAGCCCGTAACGACATTGAGACCGCCACTATCGAATTTATCATTACACGGATCAGTGCAACTCGGTCGAAGTATGAGTACTATTTCCGACCTGCTAGGTTTTCTGTATCTGATTCATCTATAGCTGTAACGTGCAGTCCCTGTACCAAACCTCCACTGAGATCTTATTTCCGAGCGAAAACCTACCCCAGCTGCCACCTACGGCCCACCGAAACATAACCGGACAAGGGCACAGACAGATCGAGATTCTACCACCAGCACGACTCGACAGGCAAAACAACTTGCTGCGCCCGGACCTAATTGCAGCGTGACAAGATGAATAAGTTGTCCGGCTTTTGGGAATTTTATCAGAACATCTTGTTAACTGTATATATATATGTATTGGAAGTGGCTATCGTAGGGGGGGAATAAAACTTAAACATATTCTGCCGTATCTGATGTCAATCCCTCTCTATTCTTGTGTCATTCATCTCCCTACCTTACTTATATACCAGATTCCGCTTAATGTTAGAGCTGAAGTAGGTACGTATATGTAACTAACAGTGGAGATGAGGCCTCCCCACGTTCAAGACGGGAACTAAAATAGTCCAAGCTTCCATAGATCTTCTCTCATCGCACGCAGTATAAGGCAATCCTCTTTCTGTGCTATCAGACGTGTTTACGCTGTATAACAGGCAAACTTTCCATCAGCATTGGATGCATACGATAATGGCATAGTATTGCAGGGGATCGACAGTCCATACTAGCTGACGCATATCGGGTCATGTTTCACGCGTCTAGAAACCAACGGGGGGTGCGCTTCAGCAAATATCCTGGTCATTGTATAAGTGCCTTTGACATAGCCGCAGTTTAGGACTCGCCAATTGCCTCCCCAATCAAAATCTGCCACTGACCACTGTCGTATTTAGGTAGGGTGGATAGCAATTCTTATTGGGCCATGACGAGGGAAGTGTCAGGGGTCATGTTCCCTTTCCACCACCACCTCCAACACGGCTCCTCTTGACGGAGAAGATATAAAAGATTGTTGAAGCCAAGCTAGTGGTGACATGACAGCAACCACAAACACCAAGCTTTCATCCAGAGCAGCTTTCGATACCCTTTTCAGTTCCATTAGATCCTTTCAATATGGCTCAATTATCAACAGATGCTATCATTACCCTCGTCAGCACAATTCCTGGGCTGATTGTCTCTTGTCTAAGTGCCTGGTTCGCTTACCTAGCACTCCATCGAAGACCCATCCCCCCAAGCGATGTCGAAACAACCGCGATGCTTTTCATGATGTCAAGGACACCTTATATGCCTCCGAGGTACGCATTTCTATCTCATCGACTTCCCATGTGTTGGGCCTGACTTGTTTGTCCTCCAGTGCACTGTCCCACACAGATTCAGAGAGGACATTGACAAATGGTGATGCCCTCCAACTACCACCTGCAACAAATCAACAATGTATTGAACCGAGCCATTCTCGAGTTCTTGAACATGCTTAGAGTGTACCATAATATTTGAACAAGGATATGATACAATTTTACAATGCGCTGTCTTTCGATACCTCATTATGGGCCGCGGAGCCTACGACACAACTGGTGTCCCTAAGCCACTGCCCCTCACCGAACGAGGCTCTCACCTGGTTCAACGGCCAAACTCCATACGCTCACCAACCAACCTGATGAAACTGTCCACTATGAATTAGCTCTCAGAGGAATTGACTCCACTTGAATGGACTATTACCGACCTGCAACGACACAACTCCAAGAGCCCTCAGGAGAACGGATTCATCCACCTAAAAGCCTTCCTCACACGAGGCCACTTCTTGGACTGGTACAACTTGTACGCAAAGAACAATCCAACACACGACACGACCAAGCCAAGATTGGAATAGAAGATGGTGACGACTACTTCGGTCGACATTGGAAGGAATCGAGCGGAGAAGGGTTGAGAGGGACAAAAAGGTAGACGAGATCGGGGTGTAACGGATGTAATAAATGCCCAGGCCTCGGGGCCTATGGACTTGTATAAGTATGATTACAGTAGATTTATATTAATCTGTATTGTAGGTAGATATACTAAAGCGACTTGGGCTGGTTTATTCTAGTGTTCGTATAATCTATCATAGATAATCATCAGTCAGCTAATCTACCAATTTCCTGCAACTTTTTAAGAGTAAAATCATGATGACCTTGGTATTTTACTTTCTCTTTTTGCATCTTACAAGCTTCCATCAGAGCCGTTTTCTTTCCTTTTTGGGGCCCTTTGCCTCGAGGCAGTGCTGCAGTAGTAAGTGTTACGAGTTACACATTTGACATCCTTCCTGGTTACACAGACAGGAGGGCCTCGGGGAGCCAGAAAACATCGGACCTTGATATGGGGTGTTAAAATAAGTTTAGCAAAAGGCATCCTAAGCTTATGCTAAACTCACCTAAGTCTTTTTGTCCCTTAGGATAAAGGTCCTAAGTTTAGTGGAATGAAGCCTTTAAAAATTGCACTGTGTTTTATAAATTGCCTTATTTCTGCTCTGATCTAACGGTTACCGCCGGGTTGGACCACTGGACATCCATCATAGACCATGTCGTAAAGCTGTAGATACACTTTTTTTAGGCTCTCGAAACGTTCTTTGGGTATATCTTCCCACCGATCTTCGTCTCCGTACTTCTCTCTTGCTTCGTCAACAGTCTTTTTGCAGGCACTGGCCGATTCCTCGACCTTATTCAATATGTGATTAAAAACACTCTCGATGTCTACCAACACGGCTTCGATGCTTCTTCGTGTATATGTATTCTTTTCTTCGGCCAAGTATGTTTCATAGTGAGCCGCACGTAGATACAGGCGGAATCGTGTATATCCACACCACAGCAATCCGGCCTCGGTCTCTGTCTCGGTCTTCTCGTATATCTTGAACAAGTCGTAGAATTTTTGCGACCGTGTGAGATTAGACTGGCGCTGGAGCCACCAACGCATATCCCACTCAAGGCAAGTCTGTTCCATAGGACGTTTGAGCTTGAAGTGGGCAACCAAGTTGTCCGTCAAGACCGCCATTGCCAGCCGAAAGTTCACCACCGTTGACAACAAGGCTTCCCTGCTCATTTTTTGTAGCTTTGTTTCCTGAGGATACGGGTCCATGAATTTTAGCATCCGGTCTCGGATTACTGTGGTACCGCCTGTGTCTTTGAGGCCTTTTCGAAGCCAGAGCGCAAACTCGTAGTGACGGTAACTGAATAGCAGTTCGGACATCTTGGAATGCCGGTAATCCATGAGGCCGTGTTCGGTGAAATATTGCCTCGTCAGTGTTCCTTGCGCGGCGGCTCGTTTGCAAACAGTTGGATAAGCCTTCTTAATTTTGTCAAGCATCTGTCTGTGCAACCTGTAGCTTTCTACCCAGAGCATCGGAGCAAACATGCGCATGACCAAAGTTGCCTCTCGGTCTGGCATCAATTGGTTGAGAATCATGGATGGAGTGAGTATTGCATCAGAGTCAAGGAAGTCTTTTGTGCAATCCATGTGACAGCCGATCGCAGGGTTTCCGAAGCCGTAGAGGATGACGAGAATCTCGGTGGGCAAAGTTCTCTTATTCGCATCATCACAAGCGTTGCGGATATGCAGAAGTATTCTGCCTACCATCTCGCTTGAATAGGTTTGTACAAAACCCTCGGCGCTCTGAGGACTGAGCCATGTTTGACTGTGTCCGAGTCCGGCGAGACGGTTCATGTCCATACGGGCATCATTCCACTGGCATTGAGCGATATCAAAGCCACCGTCATCGCGAGTAGTCACTCTATAAGCTCCAATGATGACGGTTGTATCGTAGATTTGGGGTATCGTGGTGGCATATTTGATTTGACGCATAGTGAGTGCCTGATAAAAGAAATGATGCTATCCAAGTGTAGGTATGTTACGGGGATGAAGAATGTAGAAGCCAAGAAGGATTAGAAGGCCTCACTTTCGAAATGGAAAAGCAGCATGCTCATGTGATCTTGCCAACCTGATCATAGGGGACAGACCTGACCTGCTAACAAGGTAAGGGCGACAAGCCTGTGCAAATTAAAGATGAACTTGGTAAACTTGAGACCAAATTTCCAAGTAATGAAAAGGCTGAGATGAACTTAGGGTTCCTTAGGGTCAGCAGTTTATTTTAAACTTACCTAAAGTTAGCTTACTCCTTTACCAGTTTATCTTGTCGCCCTCATGTAAAGTCTTGAGTCTTCTTACACACAGAGACCAAGCCAAATCGGACACTAGGTACCCGAGGAAGCTTCCCTATTCAGGAAGAAGCAAAGATTCTGATTGGTTCATATGAGACTCTTTCCAATCTCTCTGACTCTCTCATTTGCTCGTTTTAGCGTTACCGTCTCCATCGTCAACTTTAAACCAAGATCTGATTTACAGGTCCAGTCTTATCTACTATAAGCATTCGTAGATATATTGCGTAATCTGTCATGCCATGCCCTCGGGAAACCAAAGACGAGAAGAAGAATTTGATGCTAATTTTGTTTAGGTAAAGGACCTCCTTAGTCTGTCTGCTCTGAAATCACCTGTGTATTTTTGCCACTAAACAATTCACGATGAGGTAGGTACTGAATTAATTTAACCTCTCGTGCTCAAGATCAAGCTTTACCGCTCTTCACGAGCATGAAACAAATTAACTCCTCGACCTATTGAGATTTTCAAGGTCTAAATACGATGGGTTTCTATTTCCTCCCACCATATCTGCTCCGTCACCCATCACCGTCGCCATCTCGAACCCACCTCTATACATAACTTGACTCATAAATCATATCACCATGTCGAGGAAGAAAAAGCCACCATCTTCAAGTCGAGAGACTACTCCGGGCTCGTCAAAGGCCTCTAGCAGAAAGAATTCTCCGCCCCCTAGAATGTCAGAGCCAACCCCAGAGCCAGTACAAGTAATCGTCGAGCCCGCGCAGCCTGAAGAGGAAGAGTCGACGTGGATACCGTACAAAGAAGAAATTATCGCGGTTGTTGTTATTATCGTCATTTCCTTCACAATCAACATGGTTTCCCACAATGAGTTCATAAAGGAATACAGGCGTTATTTTGTAAGTCTGCCTTACGTTGACGAGAGACTACTGGGATGATTCTGACATGTTGTGCAAGAATATTCATTAAGTCGCGGACGTTTAGATGGTCTAGCCCGATCCTATCTTCCGTCTGCTTATCCAGCTGTCATGGACACTTCACCTAGCAGAAAGGGGGTGGTCACTGGAGAAGGAATTGTTCCTCCACTAGCGAGGAGCCTGGGAATGGATTTATGTGAGCATATATGCTCGACCGAGATTGTGCCTGTAAAACGTTTCTTTGGCAGTTTTTCTGTTAGATACGCTTTATTGATTAATGATCCAAATTCTATTTTACACTCTGGGAAGCCATTTCTTCCCTTCCTACCTCCCTCTATCTCTTTTTGCATAATTC
>JAAVUB010000836.1:0-30280 GCA_014898885.1 Fusarium lyarnte (nom. inval.)
CCTCCCCTCCCAATCCAACCCAACCCAACCCTACATAGCGGAGGGCACAGAGTTACGTGTGAGCGCAACGCTGTTCCGGCGGCTGCGGAGAGGCATTAGATTTGCATCCTCCATAGTTATGTTCTGTGATCGTGCAGGATAGCATCTTGAAGTTAGTCTGCTGACAGGCATTCTCCCTCCTTTCAACAAGGGAATCTCACAAGAGCCGTGGGAACCAAGACCCCTAGGGTGACACCATTCCCCAGCTACCATCAAAGGCTAAGCTTTGTTGGAGGTGTTGCCAGGCGCCATTCTTTTCTTTTTTCGAAATAGAACAAGGGCCTTCTGAGGAGAGTTAGGAGATCAGGATGTGAAGCCATGGATGCCGCTAGCGATGCACGGTCGCTCAGGTCTAGGGAACCGAAAATGGAACGACAAGGCCGGTCTCCAAAAAGCAGATCCATCAGACAAAATGGAGGAGTACGTATCGTCCGGCCGTTTAAGGCGTTGTCTGGTGGCTCAACACTATCCCCAGTGATGTTACGAGATCGCGTTTAGATTCCATGGCGTATAACTGGGACCGCAACGGTCGAGAATGAGAGCAATAGGCGGTGATGCAAATTCGAAGGGCAACACTAGAACAGAGATGGCCCGCCCACAGCTCGAGGACCGTATTGCACAGTACAGCACCTAATGCGACGGGCGCAAATACAGAGAACGTAATGGCATTATCGACATGGCCAGGGTCAATCAAGGGAGACAGATCACGAGCCTAGAACGAACCAAGCGGATCATGATCATACTGTAATAGGCACGTCTATGCGATGCAACATGCTGGAACTTTTTAGCTATCCCGATTGATTCGTATGAAAGAAAAAAGCATCTGAGCAGTCATTTGCTTGGGTGGAAGCAACAGCCAAGCTTGGTAAGTCCAGCAGGACAGGGACATTTGCGCAGGAGAGGGCACTGCTCATCAATGGACTAGGTACCTGCTAATTGAGATTGGATGCTATGATTGAGTTGGCTGTGCCTTAATCACTAGACCATGTCGCGATATGACGCAGTGTATTGTGCACCCACCGCGATAAACTCGGACCTGGCGAAGATATCGTCATATGCCTGCCATTCCCCAAATTTGTGTGAGCCCCCCTAATCTCGATCTTCGCCAGGGAAGGACCCCAAGGCTGTTCCAAGGGTTTGGAACTCAACGTCGGGATGTGGCTGAGGGGCTCAAGTCCAGACCCTGTCCACACCTCGGCAAATGCCGACCGTTGAGGGTTAGCAAAACTGGTCAGTTAAACACAAACTAGGTAGCAAGACAAACAATTACAGGAACTGTTAGTCGTCAACAGACTTTTGCTACCCACTGTAGTTAATATCAAAATCCGATATTTTTAAGTATCAGATCGAATCTACTCTGGTCCCTAGGGAAATCCCAGGTCAGACAACTTTCTACAAAGCAGACTGTATAACCTCGAACCAATCATTGTTGGCCGATGTTATTCGGTTTGCCGAAAAGCACATCCATGCCTCAGCAGTCACTTCATCACCATCTTTAGAACTCGTATGATAATACACATCTTCTCGCTTGATGTCTAGATATTCTCACCGTATATGATGTATCACTTGCATGTTTCAATGGGGTCTGCAGCAGGCCGTACAAGCATGAGTCCCAGCGCCGCGGTCGTGGTAGCGGGTGTATCGGACATCAACCCGGTTTTCAGACCGACTATTAAGAATTATTCAAGCTGCGTCATAGTCACTCCCATTTATAAGAGGAAAGAGGATACCCTTACCATCCTTGCATTGTCCTCCGACGACCCGGCCGAGAAAGCTGCAAGCACGGAAGTAAATGGGTCAGAAACAAGAAACGGGAAGAGAATTGACTCGAACATACGCAGTCTTGGCGACTTTAATGGTGAATAGAGCTTTAGCAACACGGAAATGGCTCACTCACTAATATCTTTGTAATCTTGTCTTGACTCTTGATTTCCACTGATTTCTATGGCCCCGACCCGTTGTTGCCCGTCGCGGTCACGGAGCTGCCGTTGAAAGTGGGTCTGCCCTGCGCCCCTCTTCCCGCCGGAGATCCACTTCAACTACCTATTCGGACTCTCCTTCTTGTCCGCGCGTTGCCTTCAATTCTCCCTCATCGCTAAATTACTCTGCCCTCCATATCTCCCTGCGGCTCTTTGTTTGGTTTCCCTATTCTGCAAAACATCCGAGACGCCAGCCTCGGATCACAAAACTAATAAGCAATTCACAACCATCAAAATTAAGGCCACTCCCACTCAGAGGTCGTTGAGTCAGTTCGGACGGACACTAGGTGCGAAAACCCAGTACCGACTCAAGCTTATGCACCAGATCGACCACCATGAGGTCCCTAGACAGCTGAATTGTCGGCCCGTCCTTGCAAGCCCTCGGGAATTTTTTTTTTTTTTTTTTCAACGCATGTGCATACGTAGCATCCACGTCACATTTGCGATTCAGGCGGTTATGGGGGGAAAACGTGGTTGTTATGGCAGCTTCGCCGATGATGCCTGAGAGACGGGTAACAAATATGCGGCAGCTTGGGTTGCACAATACCGCTTCTTTCAGCCACTCTCTATCCCTGTATATCTTTCGCTTTCTGACTCGAACAGGCTGAGGAAATTTCTATTGCTACTGACTAAGTATCGTGTACTTTTACGATGTCCGCGGATACTAGCTGCATCTCAAAGGCTATCTCACCCCTACCTACCATCGATCGAGTCATGACTCCCTGCATCATGACACCCTACCAGCTTGTCAACCACGTGCTTAGTCGTTTGAGGTGTACCTCATCTCGGAGCACTGTCTCAAACTTGTCTCTCATGTTTAGCATAATTGCCTCGTCAGTGGGCGCTTTGGTGTGTTGAAATCGCAGTCTGGCTGCTCGAAACCCTTCCATGGCTTGTTCAAGTTTTTCTTCTGCTTGAGTCAGCAAGCTTGCCTTGAGGCACAGCGCACAGAGATTCGGGATCCTGCCCTGGTCTAGTAGTGTCCTTGGTAGCAGATGAAGTCCTTCCCTAGTCAGGGGTCTCACTGGAGCTCTATGCCCACACCCGGGATAGATGAGATCGACTCGGCAGAAGGGGCAAGTGTCCTGATTCTTGAACCACCCTTTAAGACACTGCAAGCAAGCGGCATGACCACATGGCATTAGACTAAATGTACTTTTGTCAAGCGGCTCTGCATCTGGTTTGATCTGACAGTTCACCTCAAGGCATATCTGACATTTGACTTCTATTGGTTCGTCAATTAGGAATGTAACTTTGGGGAATGGAAAAAAGGACTCATTCGGGTCGTATTGTCGATGGGGCTGAAACCACGATGGGAATCGCGGCAGAATCTTCGTCTTCTTCCACGACCCGGAGCCCAATGTTCCATTTGTGTTCTGGTGTTGGGGAGCCGGGGAAGTTTTACTGGCTCGGGTTCTCAAGTACCTCTTTTGAGGCTGTTGTAGACGATCGGGATACATCGTGTATGGAATTTTGCATGCGTCTCGTTGATTGCGCTGTTGTCTATTCAGGTTTGCTACTCTTGCTGTTGTACCATGCTGTTGGTAAATACCCAGCAATTAGTTACTAATTAGCGATTCTAGGCATAAAGACAAACTCTGATGACGAAGTAAGTACCAAAGTTCCCGGCACTGTTCACTCCATTGACGGCTAGGAACAACCAATATTCCCTTTACTTTAGGTGTTCAGTGGTGTACGGCTGTGTTCTTCAATGTTCTAGCCCATTGTTTATTGGACATCACATTACATTCTACTGCACTACCTTGTTCATTATCATAGTGAGTGTACGTTGTTCTAGACTCCATTGATGACATGCATGCCCTAGGGATGAACCGCTAAAACGTCCAAAGACACCGTAGCCTCCGTGGCTTTATTCAGGTACGATTGCCGGTGACAGCAGCTAGTGCGTGGCTTGATCTCTTGACCACTTTATCGGTAGATCTTTTGGATGCTGAATCGAAAGTCGCATGTCGTCCGTGTTTCACGTGAGAATCTTGGCCCCAGTCTACACAAGGTCGAGACCCAGACCATATATCTTAGCTGTTTGCGGATCACAATATTGATTCTTCTAGATGTGGTAAGAGACTCGCAAGGCATGCTGCGAAACGATGTTTCTTCATCCTTGGCCCCCTTGATTTGCCATTGCAGCTCAGCCTCAGGCCGTAGAGTATGTATGTGGGGATACTGGGGAAATTTGATGACATGCCACAATAGCTGATTCTTTCCTGTTACCGAAATTCCTGCATCAACTCGACTATTTGTTGATATTAAACCCCATATCATTTGCGTCCGTGGGGATGACACATGTGTCACTTGACATCACGATCAGGTTTAGGGCTCAATTTGCTTTGCAGATCATAACGTCGATCTAATAAAAGTCCGTTCATGATCACATTGGGCCAAAGTTAAAGATGCGGCTCAGCCCCAGCATCAATTCCCGGGATCTAGACTGGCGTCGATGGATCCGTCCCATTACGATGTCCAAGCTAGTCATTCTCGGCCGAGGACGCCGAGTCCCCGACCACTCGTTTCGGGCTTACGGCCAGATTTAGCCATAGCTTCCGAAAATGCCCAGCAACCGGAGAGGGTTAATTCTTCGTCGGACCGCTGAACACTCGGACCCGGAATCGTTGTGGAGCATTCCGGTTTTCAACACCGGTATTCCGGGACCCCGGAAGTGATATCAGGAAATGGGGCACGAGCTGAGTCAGTCAGTACACCAACCTGGAGTATGTATAGAGTACATTACACCGTTACTTGGCGAAAACAAGCTTCATGATGTGGAAAAACATTTAAGCCATAGAACGATCACAGTTCTCGTTAATGACATAGTACGTGCCTGCATTGTCAACTAACTAATGCACATACCATCGTTCCACTAACGGGCGTTGAAAAGTTACCAGAGTCATGAGAAGGCCTCAATGCCTGCCCTGCAGGGCAAGAGTTCGTTCTTTGCGAAACCTTTATACTACACAAAGGGAGAAAAGCATTCCACATGTCGGCATATTATGTACGTCGTGAACGACGCGCGTAGGGCGGTGAATAAGGCATCTGGGAACTGGTCTAGTGATAGAATTGATTGGTTCCTAAATCGCGAAAGCGTTCAGCTTTGGCTTAGACCTCAAGTTACCTTACGAGATCAGCAACAGGGATGGATGCGCCGTCTCAGCCGTTTACGACATTCATCTGGTTCTAGACTGATGGTGGTCTCAGATGTGCTCCACAGCTTCGCTTAAAGGCATGTGTCTGAACTATCGTCCGAGACTGAAGAAACATTCCCTTGACGCCATTGAACTAGTATTGTGTTATCTTGCAACAGAGTTATAGAACCTGAACCCTTGTCAACTTGAAGGATTGGACATGTTGTAAGTTGCGTGTTGGAGCTCTAGGGTAGACTACTATCCTGGGCTTCTGGTTGCTGGGGTTGCATAAGTAAACAGGGCTCTCGATGGAACAAATACCCGACCTCAACGTACCAGCCAGTGAATCCTTCGTGATGGAGAGCCCCTGCATCTCCTTGGTCTCCCCTTGGTCAAAGCCTGATCTTCGCGTCTCTGTTAGGCAATCAGAATAGAGTATCAACTGGCCCATGTCAGAAGTGACACGGAAAAATTGCCCTGATATTAGGGGCTGCTGGGCAACAGGCGACTCTTGGCCCGATGTTGAATCTTTTTCAACAGGCTTGCTCGTAGCGGTCAACTTCTCATAAACTGATAAACTCCAACTTGCCTACCTTACTTATTGATCCTCACCTGCTTATACCCTAACACCACGCATCACGTAGTATTACACCACCACTCTATCACCGAGAATGCCTTCGCTCAAGACGTTGTTCGCCTCAGCCGCTCTGGCGTACCTGGCCAGCGCCAAGACTATTAAAATCACAGCTACCAGCGACGACAAGTTCGACCCTGAAGAGGTTGAGGCTGAGAAGGGTGATGTCCTCGAGTTCCACTTCGAGCCCAAGAACCACAGCGTCGTTGCTGGCGATTACCGATACCCTTGCTCTCCTCTCGATATGGGCACTGGCTTTTTCTCCGGTTTCGTTCCCACTGACAATGGATCTGCCGTAAGTTGCGACTCCTCGGGCATCTTCGCGATTTCTAACACAGACGTCTCTAGGACAAGATATTCAAGGTCACCGTCAACGACACTGACCCTACGCCTTTCTACTCCTCCCAGGGCAAAGAATGCGCCTCGGGTATGGTTGGTATCATCAACGCGGATTCCAACAAGACTCTCTCCGACTACAAGAAGCGTGCATCGGAGCTAAGCTCTGGAGTCAACCCAGGCAAGAAGCCATTTGGTGGCGAGTTGGTGGACGCCGGTGACGCCGATTCAGATAGCGACAGCAGCTCCGGAAAGTCCAAGGATGGTAAGAACGACGACAATGCTGCTGGTGTCCTTGGTGCTCCTCTCGCTGGTCTGGTCGCTGTCATTGGTCTTGCTGTTATTATGGCCTAGGCGGAGCAGTTGGTGGGATGTTGGGAGAGATGCGACATGATATCCACGAAATGGTCTGGGAACTGTGTTTCAAACAGCGGGAGTAATTTGAATATATTAATTTACTAGATCATAAAACCTGTGAGTCCGTACACCGAAGCTTGTGTCGACCAGGCAATAAATTGATCACTGGTTAAGAGTACTTGTTCGACCGATGTACAATCTCGAACCCCGTTACCTACCAGGCTTCAAATGTCTAATCTTATAACATTAACCATATGCGGGTTTGGATGCCGACTTTCCATTACTATCAAGTCACTTGCCTTGGACGGAGATGGTTTTCCGGGTCGTGGTCAGAGGAGATTGGAACCATCTGGTAACACCCAATGGTTCTAACCTGCGCATTAGGATTTATAATTGCTGATGCTTTCGTTGCCTTCGGAGTTGAATCGGCATCTTGATTAAGGACCCCGAGAGCATAGCGACCGGGCCGGTCTTCAAATTAATGATTACGCTCGAACATGGCGTTTAGAAAGAGCCGGCAAAGAGCTTAAACCTAGAGATTTGAGTCTGCAGTGTTGGCGAACATCATGTGAGATTGTGAACAGCTGACTGTTGAAGCGTGAATCGAGCATCTAGGGTAGGCTCCTGGAAACTATCAAGTAACGTGTGTTAGTGAGCCTCGGCAAGCTGACGCAAGACTGCTTAATTGAAAGTACCTCCGGGAATTTCGGTGGCCTTCGGATCACGGATGGAATACCAGTACCGGGAACCAATTCTAAACCCGGCCCACACTATCGTCACTTGAATACCGGATTCGCAACTTCCCTCCATGCTTAACTCTCTCATATTACAAACTGATTTCTGTAAACTCACCAGCGACCGATCGCAAACGAAACCGCCTCGATTCTTGCGACATATATGCGATCAGAATGCGTGGCGCGCTGAGGTGTAGTGCCACTGTTCGGCACCCTCGATCGTTGCGGCCATTGGCGGATGGCGGCAGATTTACGAGGACGCTTCGGACGAGCGCAACACCACAGGCCTGGAGAACAGGCTCATATTATCGGCAAAAACAAGCCTTTACTATCCAAGGCGCCAACCTATCGACATCATGTTTAAATCGATCGCGATCGATGGCAACAGTAGTCGATGCTGAACCAATACACGGCGGAGGTCCAATTCCAGAGTATGACAGAAGAGTACAGGCAGGCAGATTGCGAAACGATGAACACCAAAGAGGTGAGGATGTTGGAATCCAGCCAGGAACGTAAGCAAGTACTGATAAGAGACAAGGGATCATACAGAATTTCCAAAACTTGTATCATGAGTTAGAGAAATATGACGCCCCGCCTGTCCAGCACCCCAGCATCGAATCCCTCAAGCCCACGAAGAAGTCAATATTCTCGTCGCTTTTCGGCGCAGGCGGCGGCAGGTCGGCTACAGCGGATATCCCTAACAACCTTCCGAGGGGCTTGTATCTCTATGGTGACGTGGGTTGTGGCAAGACCATGTTGATGGATCTGTTATACGAAACTCTACCTCCATCTGTCAAGTCAAAAAGTCGAATTCATTTCAACAACTTCATGCAAGATGTACATAAGCGACTTCATAGATTCAAAATGGAGCATGGAAACGACATTGACGGGGTACCATATATCGCGGCCGACATTGCTCAGCAGGCAAATGTGCTCTGTTTCGATGAATTCCAGTGCACTGATGTAGCAGATGCAATGATTTTGAGACGGTGGGTGCACTTTATTCCTTCGAATTCGCTCCCTGCTGACCGTACACAGACTGCTGGAATCTCTTATGGCAAACGGTGTAGTCCTGGTAACAACTTCCAACAGACACCCCGACGAGCTGTACAAGAACGGCGTCCAGCGAGAGTCATTTATCCCCGCCATCGAACTTCTCAAGAATCGCCTGCATGTCATAAATCTCGACTCGCCAACCGATTACCGAAAGATCCCTCGACCTCCATCTGGTGTATACCACACGTCACTCGACAGCCATGCGCATACGCACGCAGAGAAATGGTTCCGGTTCCTCGGCGACCCCGAACAGCCTGAACCTCGACCCGAGACGCAAAAGGTATGGGGTCGTGAGATTTATGTTCCTCGAGTCAGCGGACGAGCGGCATGGTTCACCTTTGACGAATTGATTCGACAACCAAAATCTGCCGCTGATTTCATTGAGCTGGTTCGGGCTTACGAGGCATTCATTGTGAGCGATATTCCTGCAATGACTCACCAGCAGCGGGATCTCGCGCGTCGATTTATCACATTCATCGATGTTGTGTATGAGGGCAACGCCAAGCTTGTCCTTACTACAGAAAAGCCCCTTTCAGAACTCTTTGTCTCCCGAGATGAGATCGCTGAAAGCCTCATGAATCAGGGCGTGAAGCACGAGCACGCGGAGGATGCTGCTGCCAACCATGACCTGGTACACAGCGTTGACAAGCTCAAAGACTCAAATCTCTTTGCCAGTTCTGAGGAAGCATTCGCATTTGCTCGTGCGCTAAGTCGACTGCGGCATATGGAGAGTAAAGAATGGGTAGAAAGGGGAATGGGTCTTGAAGCTCAAGGCGGAAAGTTGGATAAGGATAACTGGATCAAGGCGAGAAGTCGACAGATAGAAGATTCCATGTGAAGAGGAAGAGGCGGAGCTGGATTGTGCGAGACGCATTATATACCCGGAGCATTAACTCAGCATAGCGAGCGTTTGCCTGGTCTTGTACTTATAACCGTATGATGACACCTGTTGAACCGAGCAGTATGGATTCACACATGAGCATATTTGCTTTCTATATACAGAGATATATGATGCCTGAGTAGAAAATCTCATAGGAGCTTGCAAGTGTTTTTATCGCTTCCTATGGTGACTCCCCAAAGCGAGATCGCCATGTTGGGCATCGCGACTTGAGAACTCATTGGCTGAAACGAGCAGAGTTCAAGAACATTTTTAGGAAGCTCAACGGCGTACTCATGAGCGATTCGTGGCTCGACTAACTTGGAAGTATTTTGGTAACTCGCCTCCTGGATTGGGGGTTCAGTTATCCATTATCTTATTTGGCGGTGTGATTCCATTTAAACAGATGTGTTGAGGAGGCCATTTCGAGCCTCGACTGATGATTGCAAATACCCCCCTTACGTGCTACGCTCCCAAGGGGAATGCAGTATTAATGGTCTACAAATAATCTCAGGCACTTGTAATGTCGAAAGTGTTCAAGGGACAAATGGAACCCCCAATCAACACCGAGACAAATTTAAAGCCACGCAGGAATGTTAGGTCTCAGACATTGGCCATCATAATCCCTGAAAATCAATTGTCTCTGACCAGCCACACTTACAATTTTGAGTAATGATAGAAAGGACGAAAACAGGATATCCTGCAAAATTTCAACTTTCTCAGAGGTAGCCAGCACTGTAATCAGCAGGTGATCAATACACCAAGGATCTCGAAACAAAGCCGAAATGACTCTTATGGCATTTACCTAGCCAGTATCTACTCTCTACGGAGTCCTTGTGAATTTGATTAGATACCCAGGAACCCAGGAACCCAGTGAGGTATCACAGGGAAAGCCTTGTCTTATGGACTGCGGAACGCCGGTGCCTTTGTAGTTGAAGCTGGGGAAAAGCGTCGAGTAAATTTAAACAACAGGTCATATCCACAATAACAATGGATCTCACATCGATATCATTTGTTTGCCAACCAAGACAGAGGAACCGAGGCTGAACATGAAACAGTGACGTTGTTACGATGTAACTAAAGATTAATTAATATCCCTGTATTTGGAGATTGAAAATGCTCACCTAGACCAGATTGTGAACCATTTTGTCTCTTTTATGCAATGATGCTGTGCAAGGCATACTTGTCAAACTTCGCTAATCATTTCGAGAATCGAATGCTGCACGAAATGCTTTCTCATCTCGGCATGACAAGGGGGGGGGGGGCTCCAGCGGATGGACGGACACATTGAAAGAGCACAGATCAAGTAAACTCGTCTCCATCCGTCGTTTCAACCCATATAAAGTCAATGCGTCAGTTAAGCGGCCAAAGTGGCGCAAACAAAGGAGGAGTTTGTTGTGATCTGGCGAAAATGGCCTGGGGGAGCAAGAAAACATGGGCCCTTAATATAGGGTGTAAAAATAAGCTCAGCAAAAGGTATCCTGAATTTATCCTAAACTTATAATAAGTTACCTAAATCTTTTTGTCATTTAGGATCAAGGTGCTGACTTTTCTTTCCTCTCCTAGAATGGGTAGTCGAATCAATGGAATTAGTATAATTGCTAGTGAGAGCTCTAGATTCAATATCTTACTAAAGAAACTAAGCTACTCATTCAGATAGGACAAAAAAAGACCTCACTGATTCTTGTTATCGAATCCAAGGATTTGGTGGGATCATTTGTTAGTTGACCGAGATGTAAACACAGCACTGTATGTGCAAATGGACGGATTCTCTCTTGTATCGCTTCAACAGACACAGGAAGCAGCCAAGGGCATGATGCCGATCACAAAATGAAAACGTTTACCGAAGGGAAATTCAGTAGACTAACATTCTTGAGTCAATCGGTCGATATTCGTTGTTGGATCCATGGAAAAGGAGAAGATGAGAGTGTGAGTGGGTGTGGGATAATTTTAATGAAATCGGACTATTCTCTAATTTGGGTTGGAAGACGTTGAAGCTGGGAGCTGTAGCAGCCACGCTGCACAGGTGTCGATTGGATAAGTCATTACGGATTGGCCGGCGCCTCAACGGTTCCTGGCTAAACAGATTCAGCGGGTCTGCGCTAACCAATCATACGACTTATGTACCTGACGCCTGGCGTCAGTGGCCCAAGCCACCCCTGATGTTTAACCCCCCGCCGACAAGCTACCCCTGGCTATTGTGAATGTGAATCTCCTCAGTCCTCACAATTCAGTAAGGATCAGCCTTGAAGACTCCCACCTCGGTTCTTCTGTTCTCGGCAAATCATAAATCACTCGAATTCCTTGGCCGCATGCTTCTCTGCTGATCATCATTAATGCACGGCGCCTCATGAATAAAATGAGTGGGAATCAGGTCCCTGTCTCATCCGTTAGTGGGCCTGATAGCAGTCATTGTCGTGATGGTCAGCGTGATACGGGTGACACTACTGAGATGGCTGCACAAGTGGCAGGTTAAATTTGGAATACGATATGTCTAATCTAGTGTCGTGTGATGTACCATGATATGCATCTTGCAATGTAGCTTTATGCAAGCTCATCTGCTTGTTTTCGTATGGTGTATGTTTGTTCAACAACTCACGAATGGAGGCAATTGGCATTATACCAAGGACTGAGGACAATCAGACTTGTATCACCTTGTACTGTGAAGCCGGTCAAAGATGAAACATCAATAAAATTGGCATATCTGGAGACTGAACATAGCACAGAGAGTACCTCAAAGTACATGGCCAGAGCCCTGTCACTGCCAGGTTCAGCTCTGCTACCCGCTGGGATTACTTTAGCTTGGGGGCTCGGTTGGCCCTATCAAACATTAGTAGGTCCTGGGCTTCAATGGGAAGTCCGGGGGCCTTGCTCGGTAACCTTGTATTTGGCAAGTGCCTCCACTGAGCTGCTCCTGGCCCTTCCCCATCTCCTCATCTCACAACCATATCCTCGTCCAGGGCCTCTTCTGCCCACCGTCATTTCTTCTCTCCACCACCATTCTTTTACACTCTTTCAACCTCGAAATCGTTCAGTCGTTTTCAGAACTGTTTCTTTGCACGGTCGCCTTCCTTTGGCTATTGCCCGTGTTGAGTTCAGTTTGTCCATTCGTTTCAACCCCTGGCGCGTTTTTGCAAGACTGCTGCCGTGCGCTGTTTGTTGATCAGAGCGATATTCATATACATCGCTTTTTTTTCACCATTTTACTCTGGTTTGGCAGCTGGTCCAACAACATCCATATTTTACGTTGTTACTAGCAGTTGAACTTGCGAATTCACATCAACCTCGTTACCGACGCACTCCCCCCACCGTTCCCTTACCGTTCTCGTCTGAGACATCGCCGCCTCCCGTACAAGACATCAGTCTCAAGACCCCTAAGGGACACAGTCTTAATTCCTGCCCTCTATTGCAACGCCCTTCATTCCAGTCGACCTGACAACCAGCCCCGCCAATTTTGTCTTCTAGGACGATATATTCCACCAAAACGACGGACTTCGAATTGCGATCTTCGCGCGATCTCGTCATTTGAATTTGTTGCCGCAATACCTAATCCCCCGAAATTCCAGCCAACATGCATCTCCGGCATCTGCAAGTACACCGCAGGGCTGATGGGCTTTTCGGGTTTGGTAACATCGCTCATGAGATCGACGTCTCATCCGACGGCTCAAAGCGCCATGTACAAAAGAGACAACCACGTAAGTTTTGCATTTCTTCGAGTGCACCAAATTGGCCTCACGAATTGCGATATCAGTTTTGACCAGTGAATCGTGTACCGACTAACACAATTGTAGAAGAAATAAGGACTGTCTTCAAGACCATGGAAGCTACTTTTGAAGGGAAGATTGGTGGCTACAAAACAGTAGGCCACGATCCTAAACCAACGGGCTCCTCAAAGGACGATGACGAAGAGGATGACGACGACGAGAGAGACTCGAAGAAGGAGGCTGAAGAAAGGAAGAAGGAAGAGGCTGAGGAGAAAAAGAAGGAAGCCGAAGAAGCTAAGGAAAAGGCAAAAGAACAGGCGGAGAAGGAGGAAGAAGCAGCGAAGCAAAAGGCTGCCGAAGAAAAGGCGAAACAGGAAAAGGCGGAGGAAGAGAAGGAAAAGGCAGAAGAGGCTGCCAAGAAGAAGGCTGCCGAGGATGCCAAGTCTCGCAGCAAATCCGAGGACGACGATACGAAGGAGAGCTCAACAGCTAAACCGACCAGAACTCGCGCCCAAATTACTACTAGTCACGACCCATCGAGCGTCCCCTCCGTTATTAGCGATCCCACTGGCAGTCAATCTATCGAATCCATTCTCGCCAAAGCCACCGGCTCAGCTTCTGCTTCCACAACCATCGATGAAGTTGCCGACATGTCTGGAGCCTCAAGTCTACCTAGCTCCAGCTCCAGTGCTGCGCCAGAAGCTAGTGGTGGCACCACCGCAGGAGCCAAGGCTGGAATCGCGTTTGGTGTTCTTGGCGGATTACTTGCCATGGGCTTGCTTGTCTACTTTATCTTCACAAAACGCCGAAAGCAGGCTGAGATGGAAAGACTCGAGAATGATGATGAGAAGCTCCATGGCCCGATGGCTGGTAACGGTGGCCCTCCTATGGTTGCCGCAGCAGCTGTGCGTCGTTCTATGTCTCCCGAGCCCATTGAAACCGCCTCTGTCCGCACTGATGCAAAGGCTCCCCGTGTTAGTCTCCGACCCGTCACTCAATTCCTTCCCAACTGGAACGGCCTTGAAAAGGAGAAGCGCGCGAGCAAAGGTGCAGGTTTGACTCTTGCCGTACCTGCTGCCGCTTCTTCACCTGCTACTGGTCCTCTGTCCCCTCGAGCGGTTGGAGGGAGTGCCTGGGAGCGACCAACAACAGCTCAAAGCGTCGATCCTGCTAACCCCTTCGGCACACAGGCCGAGCGTGTTCCATCTCCTGTTCAGGAAGAGACTGCTTCTGCGCTGAGGGCTTCTCCCAGCCCCATGTCGGAAAAGTCGACCATTGCAGTTGCTGCCGCCGCCGCTCCAGTCTCACCTCAATCAGCTTCTTCTCCCCAGGGGCCCCTCGCCGCCAATGGGCCAGCAGTTGCCGCTATGGTCGCTCGTAAGACTTCGATTCGCAAGGCTGGAGGCCCTCAGCAACTTGACCTGACCCTTCCGAATGCCCCTATGGCAGCTGTTCCCGCTAGTCCTGCTGGTACTGAGTACAGTAGCTCTTCCGCTCCTTCTGGAGGTCCTGACAGTCCTTCTGCAGGCGCTGCGGCCATTGCTGCTGCCGGTGGACCCGCAAACTCGGCCGTTCACCGTGTGCAGCTTGACTTCAAGCCCACTATGGATGATGAATTGGAACTCAAAGCTGGTGACCTTGTGCGTCTCCTTCACGAGTACGATGATGGCTGGGTAAGTTTATACGATTCAATTCACGCCTCAACCTAATCTAATTATTTTCTAGGCTCTCTGCATCCGACTTGACCGTTCTCGACAGGGTGTGGTTCCTCGAACCTGTTTGTCAACTCGTCCTGTGAAGCCCCGCCCTGCTCAAGGCGGCCCTCGCCCGGGCCCTCCTGTCAAAGCTGGTGGGCCTCCCCGAGGACCTGGACCTAATCAACCTCAAGGACAACGACCTATGACCCCTCAAGGAAACTTTGGTCAAGCTCGACCAGCCTCACCTGCTGGACCTAATCCTAACGGCAGTCGTCCTCAATCACCAATGGGACCTCCTGGCCGTCCTCAAGGACGTCCGATGAGCCCAGGACCTCGAGCGCAGTCACCCGGTCCCCGTAATGGACCGCCCAGTGGCAGACCCATGAGTCCTGGACCCCGTTCTCAGTCACCTGGGCCTGCTGGTGGCCGTTTACAAAGCCCGAGTGGGATGAACCGAAGAAACAATCCCCCTGGACCCAGCCCCATGAATCCTTCTCAAGATCCTCGCTCGGGGCCATCTTCTTCGGGCTCTCTTAGCAGGAAACCCGTACCTGGCCAGGCGTATTGAACGGCTTACAGCCGTTGATGGCCCTGTATGAAACAGTATTAAAAGGAACGGCGTTCTGCGGTACCATGGAGAGACCCTGAGCATTATGGTCTGCTCACGCTTCTTTACTCTTCTGGTGGATGATTTAAATCACTTTCGAACTTCTTGTCACTCACTTGACCAATTATTCTTTCTCTTTATGTGGCTACTTTCGAGCTACTTTTTCTCGTTTCACGTTCATATAAACTTCATATATCTCAGGCGGTCGTTAACCCGTCATTGTGTCATGGCATTTCATTTACGCTCATGTCAGGGTGACCTTGCGAGTGGCTATCTCAGCCATTTAGTTTGAAGGGAGACGTGTATACAGGTTACGACGTCTTGCTGCGAGATCTTCTCCTCTGATGGAAGGAGCTGCGCTAGTCGCCAATGTGTATCTACGTTTGCATTTGTTCTTTTCGAATATTACTTCTTCCTCTGTGGCTGGTTCAAGGTCGTTGGATGGGGAGAAGAAAGGAAGCTTGCTTGGTAGCATGTCGCCACCAGCAGCTAGGAATTAAAGACTTGAGACGAAAGATAGGAAATGAAATTATTCCTCGATGACTTACTTCCATTAGTCCTGTGTACCTGTCCATGCTCCATGTGTGTCTATTGTGTGACGTCTTTCGCCTTCGAATTCGTATCTCTTATGGAGGATATAACGTGCTGAGTAGCCATTGTTTTAGTTTTAGTAGCCTAGGCTTTTCTATCAGACTGCCCGCAACACAGTAGATCCCGTACGTGAACGAAATTGACTGTTACACAGCAACGATGATGTTTCCCCATTCTTCTCTCTCCTGAAGAGGAATGGAGAAGCAAAGCCAAGTAGTCCAAAATATCCCTTTCAAATCCTGAACGCCCTCACATGCCTAATCCTAACGCCTCGCTTCCATCTCAGTCCAGTGCCACATGTAAGCCTTCTCCTATCTACAAGCGCATGGCCACACGAGAGACCAACGCTACAGGAAAGTCACCTCCCTTGCGAAGCAACTCTTTGACTTCTGGGGTATCTCGAATGTACTCAATGAAGCACACAAAGTACTCCACAATAATCTCTCGTGCAATGTCATCCTCCACAGTATTTTCGAATAGTTCCTGCGCGAGGGCCACGATGTCGGGAATGTGGTATTGGTCGAAGTAGAAGTAATAGAGTATACAATGGAGGCGGCAGATAGAGAGACGGCGGAGATCTTCAACACCATACTTATCCGCCAGGATGTAGAGACGTGCGTGGCTGAGGAAGACAGGCAGATATGAGTATTTGCCTTCTTGTGTGTTCTGCAAACTAGTCACGGCCGGAGCGCCGCCGTGAATCATGGATGAGTTGTAGGGAGGACGGGCAAAGTTTCTCATTGCTTCAAACCGCTTTCCTATTGGGGTTGTTACGTCAAGCATATAATTTTGATCGGGACACCTGCGCTTGCGTCTTGATAGCCCGCCGTCTTCCGCCAACTGTAGAACTCCATTTTGTTGGTCGTTGTTGGACTGGTAACTCTGTATAAATTCGCCAACGGCCGCTGGCAGCTTCCACTCACAATATTCATAGGTGTAGGTATAAGTGAACGGTGGTCGGTTACCGCCATTGCGTGTTGGCATGTGATCTACAGTGGTGGAAGCCTCAGATGAACTTGCGCCGTCGCCCGCAGGGCTATGGTATCCGGCTGGAGTCCCCACAGAAGACTCATCGTCGTCGTCAAGGTCCTCGTCCTCGTCTTCATCAGAATCATTGCCGTCACGTATTTCCTCCGAATCCGAGCTGGTGCTGCGAGAGTCATCTGAGTCCTGACCAGACGAGGATGCATAGCCATTCCCATCATGAGTATATGATTTGACTGGCGAGCGGTTGCCTTCAGTGTCCAGTTCTGGTGCCGGGATAAGAACAGGCTGTGCTTCACTGTAGTCACCAGAGTAGGCGAATTTGGCGAATCGCACAAAAGTGTCGACATCTAGGTCTGCCCACACGACGCGACCTTCTCGAGCTTCTCTCATGTTCCCGTTTACTAGAGCGTTTAGGACTGGCGATAGTCGGCCGATGAGCTCCTTGTGTACATGGAACTCCTTGGCCTCTGGCCCGACAACGAAGAGAAAGGGCTTGGAAGCGAGAGATCTGATGTCAGAGTCAGCATGCTCGGAAATACCGAATAGAAGCCTGAAAGCATCGCTTTGAAAGTCGATAGAAATACATGCTAATACCCACTCTTCGAAGTTGGCACTGACTGCTGGAACGGCAGCGCCAGATCGCGAAGCAGACATGGTGTAAGTGAGAGCCTCCTAGCCGCTAGTAAATGATCTGCGTTGTGGTTACTAGAAGCAGGGGTGGAAAGATAGAAATTAGGAGAAATAAAAAGAGAACACAGGGAGTATTTACGCGGATGTCTCTAAAGTGAGGCTGAATGTGGGAAAAGAGAAGAGAATAGAAGATGAGATTAACGGATTGCAGGCTGTTGGAAGTACATGCCCTGCGCTGTAGCTCCAGCTGCCTGTCACTGCTAAGGGATCCGTTTGATGCGGTACGGCAATGGAGTAGTACCTAGCGCTTAAAGGAAGTGACCTGAATCACAGAACCAGGGTCCTCACACACTAAATCCAAGGTAATACGGGGCAGATGGCAATGATTGGCTCCCTTGCCGCGCAGTGTCTCACAGATGGGTTTGCTCGCCTACCTATTGTGTTATCGGTACAATAATAGACAGGATATCTATCTGTATGGTGTGTTGAAGAAGTTGTTGTGCTCCTATCCCTGTGTGTATGCAGCCTTGATTTAGATTTTCATTAAAGAGCACTTGAGCTTGAACTTCATCTCCTGACTCCCTTGAGCCTCTTCTCAAAGCACCTGTATGGTGGTGCACCCAATATCTATCGCTGATATGCCGCCAAATCATTTCTACTGTTTTATTTGTACTTCAGGCGCCTAAGGTATTCGTTCATGCGACAAACTTTCCCCCACATCCACCACAAACTTCCCCTGATGCCTGTACATTTGCCCCTGGTCCAAAATGCGTCTCGACAACACGCTTCAACTCTGCGACTTTCAGACATCGCAACTCGCACACTGCGCAGATCCGAGAAATATCAGGAGCCATTATCGCCAGTCCCGTAGAAGCACAGCGCGCTATCCCACTATGTCAACAAAAGCGGCAATATAGAGGATGAATAGTCGACTTACCAAACAAATGTCCGTTTTCACACTTTGCCTCTTCGTCTTCCAAACGTAAAGCCGCATCGCAAAATACGCAGTGCTGGCTAGCTGCAATATCTCTGAACTGCTCTCTCAATAGAGAATTGTTAAGCTCAGGAGATATCTTGCGGGTCGCTGTAGTCCCGAGCACCTCAGGGGCATTCCCATACATCCACTCCCAAACCTGACCTTCAGTGGTTAAAGGCTTCGTCAGTGTGACTGCATCGTCTTCGCCACGCTCTTCGTCTCTTCTCGAGAACATTAGTTTACAGAGTGCTCGCCTTTCTGGGTGCAAAGTGCTGTATCGGGATACAAGCACTGCTGTTGTGCCACCGCCGGGTGACTGCACCATACCCCAGATGCGGTACCTAGATTCGGGAACTTGTAACTGCGTTGTATCCTCGTCCATTAGGTCGTCTTCTGAGTCATCTGAATCAGAGTCTAGTCCTTCCAGTGCCACCGCCCTTGCAACAAGCCGTGTTGTATGTTTCCGAATTCTTGTTGCCCATTTTGGCACAGAAGCCTCCGAGTCCGGAAGATTTGTTTGAAACCAGTCCTGGTTGCGTGATGTAGCAGATAATCTGGTGATTGAGTAGTACGGAACTGATCCTGTGTCTGTTATGCCTTGGCCATGAATTAGAAGTCCTAAGTTGCGGTTAGATGTGTTATGTGCAAAGCCCGTGAGAGTTATGTACCAGAGATAGGATTTGATGAGACTATTTCATCTTCCTTGGAATACGTTGTCGAGCACTCCCAAGTATAGTGAGCGCCAGCCAACTCCTCCGCGTCGCCAATAAACGAAACCTGAAACGGCTTGACATTGAACGGATCAGCAACCACGCCCCTGACTACGGGCTTATCATCGTCATATACGATCTTGAGTCTCGTTAGCTACGGTTATTCCACACGCCATAATCCACGTACCAGGTCTTCCCACTCGATATATGCATCCGTTGATAGAAACATGCAAATGGCTGCCATATCCGCCTTCGCGACTTCGATGTGTGGAGGCTGGCCCCTCTCCCAGTCGCCGAGGATAGTGATCTTTCGGAACCCAACATGATTCTTTGCCAGATATGCCAGTATAGCGACCTTTTTGCCCTGGCTATTGAACCAAGGGCTCCATTTCAAAGAAAAGGCACTCCCATGAGGTGCGTAGTCGGGATCTGTGATATCCACAGCCTACGTCATGTTAGAGCCTTCTCTGGTCAAGTTCAGCATGACTCACGTCTTCCTTAATATGTCTCCCTCTACCATCAAACCGGCCAACTTCTTCGATGTCCCATCGCGTCTCTTCACTCGAGCAATCACCTTCTTTTGCCTGCGCGAAGAGCTGCACCGCCATTACAGCTACTTCTTCGACATCATTGCAGTACGCTAGAAGACCTCTCCCTATATCCACTTCTTTGGCCCACGAAAAGGCCTGGATGCGTTCATTCATATTTCGGTATCCATCTTCCTCGTTGCTGTCGGGCAGCGGAAGTTGGGCCCCGAGGCCCCAAAGTGTCTTCCATGCCTTGAAGCTTCGAACCCGCATGCCTGCTATCATTGCAGACTGACGATCGATGTGCTCACCAATCGCGTATATACATCCACTGGTCGACAGTGCTGTTAAGATAGGTCGAAGATTGCAACCCAATCCATTTGGTGACCATTCTAACCTCACAATCTGGCAGATTGGCGCCCCCGAACCTGTGACTAACCCATTCCCCACGCCAGGAAACCAATTCTCGTCATTAGCTGGCGGTCCAGCCACTCTGATACCTGAAAACGAACAAAGCTGTGCATTAATTGTGGGATCTGGACGAATCAAGCCCGAGGCTCGATAGGAGAGCGTATACTGGCTCTGTAATTCTTCCTCATCAGCCCCCTCGTCGGGACCACCACTCCTCGGATATTCTGGAAGAAATATATAGATAGTATCATCTGTAGCAACTGCAAGCTCAGCATCACAAGACCATGCCAGGGCATGAGTTGTCAGTGGACGCGACTTGAGATGAATTGTTTTGAGTGGCCTTGTCTTGTTTTCAGACCAGTCAGCATGTCTTCTTTTGTGAACTTCTATTCAACAGGGGGATATAAAAATGACTGTGCAGCTTTGACAGAATTTCTCGCCCGAGCAGTCAAGCCAATCTTTTGTTGTTGGAGTCTCACCTTAGACTTTTCCATCCTGGCAGCTGAGACGGATCAATCGTGTCAGAGGAAGGCCGCAAGTAACATGAGAATTTCAACGCTTATAAGATAATCATGTGATAAGAAAGTTCGGTATTTTAATTCGACAGTGGTATGGCAGAACTGAGAGTTTGACGAGATATTCGTTTGAAATGATTGATACCAAAAAAGTTGCTGACTAAGAAGAAGTACACATCTCATACACGGTGAAGGAAAAACAAAGAAGATCCTTTTATGCTGCCAGGTGTTGAACACCCTATAATTAAAGCAGTCTATGACTATGAATCTTCATAGTGTATCAAGAATAACAGGTCCCGGACGCATATTTGAAATGGCATCAAATTAATTAAGCCAACATATACTCTGTGTAAAACCGGTTGCCTGTGGCTATATCTGCGGATTGCTAGACTCATGACTAGGTAGCATGGTAACAAAAATACATCAACCCCATCAAGTACGCCGTTCTCCATATTCTTGGTATGCCATAAATGTATAAAAACAACAATATTTGTGATTGTTGACCTCAACCCTCTAAGAAAGACCCTAAACCCCAGAGAAGGCCACAACCTGCAAGCGCTGTCGCACCAACGACCTTCTTGGTCCACCAGTTGTCGTCCGTCAATGCCTTGGCTTTTTGGATCTTCCTTGCCGTCTCAGTTGGAGCACTACCAGGTGCCTTTGCAGATACCTTCTCCCCAGCAGACTCCTTAACTGCCTCTGCTTCCTTCTGCTGCAGAAGGGCAATTTTCTTGCTAAGCACCAGGAGATCCTCCTCAAGAGTCAGGTTGCCGCTGCGGTCAACCTCGACGTTCTGGATGTTGCCGAAAAAGTCTGTGATCAGACGGCTACGAGCGTTTTCTTCGCCGCCGGGGAAGAGGTCGTAGCGAACTCCGGCATGTGAGTGAATTTTGCCGAAGTCGTAGCTGTCGAACAGTTCGCCCACTGTCTTCTGGCTGTTCAGGTCCTTGACGTTGTTCTCGAGGAATTCAAGATTGTAGTACGTGTATCGATCGATAACGGCGACGCCTACATCGTTGTCGGCGTGATGCGAGTATGAGGACTGATCGAGCTTGGAGGAACCGGTGGCGATGATGTTAGGGGAGTAAAGTCTGCTGTACATGGTGTTCGCTTGGCAGGTATCGATCATGAAGAGGATTTCGTGATATCTGAACAGCATTAGTGGTTGACAAGAAAGCAATGAAGCTATCACATACCTCTTCTTCTCCCACATCTCTTCGAAAGCGTTGGCAAGATCAAATGCGCCAATCTCCTCAGCATCCTGGAACTTGAGGAATTCGTTTCCACCATGACCAGTCATGTAAACCAGGATATTGCTTCGATCATCAGTAAGAAGGCGCTTGCTTCGCGGCATCTCCGCGCCCACGCGATCCGTCAACAGGCGAATAAAGTTCTCGACAGTAACCTCGTAGCCACGGTAGTCCACCTCGATGTTGTCGCCGTAGAGATCAACAGCACGATCAGAATTGCTGTAGACGGTTCCAGGGAATGCGTTCCGGGGATTGCAGGCCATGTCGTCGGGAAGCATGAGGATGATCTGGGAGTCAGGGATACCCAGACGCTTAACGGTACGGTACATGGAGAGGACATTGGCGAGATGGCGGTAGTTGAACCAGAATCGTGATGTGCAAACGAGAACGGCCCAGTTGCTGGTATGCTCCGCGAAAGCGATTGTTGCGAACATGGTCGCTGCCACGAGGGCATGAAATCGAGGTATTGAGAGCTTCATGGCGGGGGATGTGATGCGATGAAGCGAATTGTTTGACAAGGGAGCGTGGTAGAGTAAGGAGCGGAGTTTAGAAGACAGATGCAGCAAATGGCATATCCGCTAGATGTATGCCGATGAAACTGAGGTTGCTAAGGAATGCTCCCTCAGACTTACAAATCTATACAGCGGCGATAATCAATGAATTCCATCCACTGGATGTCCCTTTTCGGATCAACGTCACCAAGGAGGGAACACCTAACATCAACGTTGATTGATTACTGTTCAACACATAATCGGAGTCTTACCAGATCTGGACCCGGAGTTTTCGGCGTGTAGGATCCGATACGATGGCCCCTGGCGCTTGTACTGATTCGAAGCACTAACAGATTCCCACAGCATGTCACCAATCTGAACAAGGTACCAAACTTCACCTCCCAGTTGTTACTATGTACATCTCGACAAAAAAAGAAAAATCCTGGGGTGAGTTGGCAAAGATGCAGATAATCTCCCCTATTTCTTAACCAGGATTGAGAAACAGTTGGGGTAGGATCTGTTGGCGTCGTGTTTGTTTGATGAGGGTATCTGATATGGTTCGACTACGAGTGAGATATGCTCTGATGTTGGAAAGGACCGTGTCATGGGTGTTGGCTTGGGGGATATTGAGTCTGAGAATGGGATCAGGTATATTTGGCTCGGCATGATTTGAGATCAACATGCCTAGGGAGTGTACAGGATAAGCACAACGAGGGTGTAATATCCATGGGATCCCGTTGATGATTGTACGTCAGCCTCGAAATTATTAGTTTCGAGAATGATACCTGACAAGGCCTATTGTCAATTTGGCTGAAGGACCGTGTTCTACGGACTGGCATCTAAACCCTTGGGCTTCCGGATCTGGGCCAGAGTATAGTTGAGCGAACACTGGCAGGGCGTATGGATGAGTCGTTCACGATGCTGATTCTGTATCTGTTGTATTATGGAGAAGATACAACAAGAACATTCTATCCCACTTAGGAAGTCTAAAGATACCTACCTCTTCAGCCTGGCCAGCACCTATGCGAAAACTTTTTTCAAGATTCAGGCAATCTTTATCTTAGCCTGAATCAAAGGACTCAGTCTGATGCGGATATATCAGCCAGGACCCATAAACCCCTCTTCTTGTGCTTTCATGGTCATGATGAGAATCGAATTTTCAACACGATAACGAGAAAACACAATCTGTAATTAGTAAGTCACTTACAGTAGCGTCTCGTAGCTGCATGGAAGAGCGAACAGAAAAAATGGAGGACCCTGCAGCGACTCCACCATGACGATGTGATAGACCATGGATGGAACTGAGACTGGGGTGGTAGCGACTAGGACATTCAAGTTGTTCGCTGGGCGAGCTGCGACTAGAGAAGCAGAAAAGGTCACCTTGGCAGAGATGCCGAACAAAGCCGTTGGCGCATACCGAGACAGGTGAGCGACATTGTGCATAACGACTCCATAAAATTAAGCCATGCATCGTCAGGTGGGCTGAAAAGAAAATACAGAAGGCTTCTAGTGAGCCGCAAGTGACGAATGAGGGCCGGCACCGGAGTTGGAAAGGCACGATCACATGAATATTTCTGGCGTGAAATCCAAGCCGCCGTCGAGTCGTGTTTTGGAATGGCGTAGGTGATCCACTTGGCATATGTCTGTCTTCTTTATAACCACTACCTTACCTAGACCTTAGACCAGGTCATGCCATGCATGGACAGGGCATGGATCTTGAGCTGTACTGTATGGATGGTACTGTACTTACTTCCAGTGCAGACCAAGGTTGGACCGGCTCAATTAAGGTAAACTCGGTGGTTGTGAGTCTTGGCCGAGGTTGAGCAATAATATCGTGCATAGAGCCACGGGGTCACTTCAGAAGCTCTGAGGTCGAGAACCAAAGACATCCAATGACAAGTGGTTCCGTGACTACATGCTGGAAACATCAGCTTGAAATGATGGAGCGCGTGGTAAAAAGCCTCAAACATCACCTGTTACCGAGAGAAGCTGGGGGAAGGAAACCTGGGGTCGAGGAGAATCACGATAGAATGATGTATCATGACAGTCCAAAACGGACAGTCAGTCTAACCCCCAACATCTCCTCGGGAGAACCCCCAAACTTGGGTATGTGCGGTAGTTAATGAGCATCGTTTTCAATAATCATCATGAGAATGCTGATCAATGCCAATTATCGTTTGGTTTCAGTCCTCTTTGACAGAACTCTCCGATCATGACTGGGAACTTGACACTTAAACAGACCTGTTTACTTTCCTGATTGTACATAAGACTGGCTGATAATAATGAAACTCCAAAGCTTCATGATTTTTATACACACCTGCCTACTAACCTAGGTATCTAACATTGCCTCGCTAACCTTGTCGTAACACAACACGAAGGCCAAATGCAATGCATTGGATGCACACTTTCTTTGGGTCTGGGTCCCAAGCTGGGTAGGTTGGCAAGGTGAGGAGTAAGATCAAAGTGCAAAGTGTGTGTATGCGTGTGTGTCGTGTTTCGACTTTGGAGTGTTGGAAGTCTCAAACTGGTTGCTAAAAGTAGTTCTCACTACCTGTCCTTGTGTGCTTCTACTCCTCTTCTTACTCCTCCTGTAACTTTCCCTCCTTTAAACCATTTATTTCCAAAGTCCAAGTTACAACGCGAAACCCAAACAACCAAACAAATCGAAACACCACCCACTCCTTTTCTCTTCCGCCTCATCTTATCTCCTACTGTCCGGGGTGACACGGTATATGTTGCGGCCGTCACCTCTAGGACCCTGCCTTTGTCTCTGGCTTCACCTCAGGTCAACCTCTGCCGTGCGACGGTGACTCGCTGAGGTGAGCCCGGGTACCTCAAGCCCAGCTCCAAGGGACCAACCACCCCCTGGTCACCTGCTAAACAGCCACACCAGAATCGATCCTAGTTGAGCTCCCTGCTTTGCTCTGTGTACAGGTAGACCTTCTGGACCGTGCTGTGCATGCGAGTCTTTGGCTGAGTTATCCTCTTCCGTCTCATCTGATTTGAGTAATTCGACCCCTAGAGGCAAAACGCCAAAAACGCCGGGGAGCCTAAATCGGTCACCTTTGTAGTGGAGGCTCCAAGGTGCCAGGGTACAGTACTTACACTGCCCTGCCTAGGTAGTCCCGTCGGCTTTATAGTGGGCGCCTGCACAAGCTCCATCTAAAATAACCAAACTAACTGTGCGACGTGCGCCGGGGTATTTGACTACCCCCTTGGCCTCCATCTCTTATTCGGTTCAATCCAACCTTACTCTTCTTTCCACCAAAACAACTGACAAATCTTTCTTTTCAACTTGTCGAGGACTTTGCTGTCTCAGCACTGCTACGGCTTGTTCCATTTTGTCTCTGTTGAAGACTTCGCCATGGGCCGTACGCCGGCCTACATCTTTGTCGTCAGGTACGTTTTCAGCTACCTTTCCAGACCCCTGTCGTCATGATGCATCGTCGCAATCAGATCGCGTAGCCCTAGCGCTGCGTATGCGTACAGCATGACAGTGTAGGCACGATGTTGATTACAGAACTCAACTGATCTCTATTCTAGGCACGGCAACCGCCTTGACGCCGCTGACAAGAAATGGCATCTTTCATCTCCTACACCCTATGATCCTCCTCTGACCTACGGCGGCTGGCTCCAAGCCAGAGCTGTCGGCAACCAAATCTCCAGTATTCTCGAACAAGCGAAAGACGAGTACGAGACGACTTCCAAAGGCACGAAAAAGCGACGTAGATTCAAGGTCGTCATTCACAGCTCCCCATTCTTACGATGCGCCCAAACATCGATCGGAATCAGCTCCGGCCTTGCACAGACTCCCCATGAATCACCTCACCGTCCGAACGACATCTTCGTTTCAGCAACGGGACCACCAAAACATTTTCGATCTACAATATTACGTCTGGATTCCTTTCTTGGAGAATGGCTGTCTCCCGAGTACTTCGAACAGATTACCCCACCACCTGGTGCGGCACTCATGCTTGGAAGTGCAAAGGCCGAACTGCTACGACGCGAAGACTACAGCGCACTGACATCTGCACCCGCTCCCACTCCGATGCCTCATAGAGGCTCTACTGCTTCTCTCTGGAACGGATCTCCTGCCGCCAGCCCGTCTCTTGGACCCTTGCGATCAGGGTCTGCGGTGGAAGGTTCAACAGGGACGGCTATGGCTGCGGCCTTGACTGGGCAGCTGGCAACTCAGATGGAAAAGAAAGGGTACACAGTCCCAAAGCCGAACTATGCTATCTCGAGTTCCGGAAAGATCCCCGACGGATTCGTGGCCCATGCGCGTGACGAGTGCGTTGTGGTGGATTACCAATGGGATTCCATGAGAGCTCCACTAGATTTTGGGGATGGCGGCCAACTTGGAGAAGAGTGGACAGACATGCACAAGAGATTTCGACGCGGCCTGAAGAAGATGGTGGACTGGTACGCCACGACTGATGCGCCTGATGAGATGGTGACGCAGGCTGCCGGAGCTTCCCAAAATGACACACATGACCCCTCGATTTCTGAAGACGAGGATGTAGAGACTGTTGTTATTCTTGTGTCTCATGGAGCTGGATGTAATGCTCTCATTGGCGCCATCACTCATCAGCCTGTTCTTATGGATGTTGGAATTGCATCTATCACTATGGCAGTTCGAAAACAAGATGCCGACTACGACGCTCTCCTGGCTGCATCGGCAAGAGAAACGCCAAACTCTGAACCCCATGTATCTCCCCATCAGATGTACGATATTCGCATGTCTGCAAGCACAGAACACTTGCGCTCAACAGCCTCGACTCCAGTCTCATCCCGATCAACTTCAGCTGATGGTTTCCCTGCTGCTATCCGTGGCCGCAACCCCAGCATCAGCAGTACTGACGGGCCCGGCCCACTCATTGGTTCTTTCGTCTATTCCGACCCTATCATTCCCATGGGCAGTCGTAGTGCTTCGGCCAGTGCAACCGTGGGATCGTCTATACGTCGAACTTCGGGGTCACAGCGGCCGATGAACCGAGGACCAGCTCTTACCACGGCAACAGGCGAACCAGGCTCAAGGAGCAAATCTCCGAGCGCCAACACATCCTCGCTCGGCCTGTGGACACCTGGGCCTTCGTCTCTTAGACTGATGGATGACGGTAGTGATGGTGCCTCCGACAAGGAGGACTTCGATTCTGTGCTGCCTAACTTCAGTCGCTTTAAAGGTATTCCGGAGGACAACAAGGGAGAGGCCCAAGCTTCCGCTGCCATGTCTACCTCGAACTCATCCACACAGTCATCTTTTTCTTCACGCTTTGAACTTAACTCTACGGACTCGTTATCTATGAGCTTGCCGCCAGCGGCCATCACCTCACTCAGCTCGTTCTCGTTCCCACCAAGCGGAGAGACTACTCCAAAGGCCACGCCCCGAGGTCCTATTCTCTCAGCCCCTATCAGAATCAAGACAGATATCTTGCACGATTTCGACAAGCCTGCTGAAGAGCTTCGCATTGGACAACTTGGAGATGGTCTGGGCGGACTTTGGGGTCTTCCTCGACCTCCTGGCGAGGCCGAACGTTTCCGCGATATGAGTCTTTCAAAGCGACGTTGGACGACTACCGAGCGCGCTTAACGCTCGGCTCTCTTTGATACCCTGCTATATTTGCCCCTTGACAGGATGATGACTCAAATATCCTCTTCTCTCGATGACTAGGGCAGAACCTTACTTATGTCTTTGCCTTATACTATTTCAGCGCGCTTTGCTTCCTGCTAGTCGTTTACTCTTACTTACTCAACGACAGGCAGGTCTGTCTTTTTACTCATGACATCGGCGAACTGGCGGGATACCATCCACTCATGAAATGGAGCACAGCAATGATATGCCGGACCTATTGGCATTGGGATTGATACCTAGGGAAGGGATGAATTTACAAGGACAACAACATGTTTCATTGAGTTGCTAAGAGTATATTGCTTTTCACTTGGGGATTCGGCGCACGGTTATTACGGCGAAAACGGCGGTAATGTATTCTGGTACGTGGGATAGCATGTAGCGATACCAGGATTATAGGCACAATCGCCGTCAAGAGCCTGAGATTGCTCAATTGTATTTTGTTTAGAAAGTGAATACCAACTCTCATCTTCACTGCCTTATTCGGCCATGGTTCGCGGCGAGCTAAGTAAACCACCTGGCAGATGCGTGTAATTATGTTTTCATTCATCTATCCATCACAACAGAAAGTCAATAACACGATCTAACTGTTCATGATCTATGTGCGTAAAACAAATGATATGCTCAGCGCTCGAATTCTGCTTGAAATGCGCATCCACCGCCGATGGGAAAATACAATTCATGTCATGCCCAGCAACCAACGCCATCCATCCGCTGTGACCTTATCCGATGGTCAACAACCCGTGTCGAAACCCTGAAAAATCCGAAAGCAAGCTTTTCTTGTCTATGCCTATATCGCTTTACCTCTTTGACTTCTTTACTATAGAATCTAGCCGAAGACCTTGTTCATGGCCTGGTGAGCCAGCTCGACACCGAGGAAAGTAGCAGCGTTGGCGGGCACAGCACGAGCAAGGGCAGGACCAAACCCAGGGAAGAATGCCTTGACACCACCCTTTCCGTAGAGTTCACGAACGATGCTACCAACGGAGACGTTGCCCTCCGAGGTCTGCAGACGAGACTTGACCGTATCGATAGGGAAGACAGGTATCCACATGGCAACTCCAGCGGCAGCTCCAGCGCATGTGATAGCACTAAGACTGAGCTGACCGCTGGGCTTTCCGGTGAGTGGATCAATCGGTGTCATCTTTCGCTTGATGTACTCGTAGGCGGCGAAGTAGGCAGCAGAACCGGGGCCGTCGCGGGCGAGAGTAGCAGCGCTGCCGCGGAAGACGCTGCGGATACCGCCCTCCTTGTAGAGCTGGCGGACGACGTCAACGCCTCCGTTATACTTGGGCTTCTCGCCTGGAGCAAGCTGCTTCTGACCCTGGACTTGGAGGATGACCTTGATGCGCTCGAAGGGTGCTGTGATGGCGGTCATGGGAATGGCGGAGATGAAGCCGGCGGTTGAGATCTGGGCGATTGTGAGACCCTCGGCGGGGACTTCACTAACACCTCGGACGATTTGCTTGCCGAGGTCGTAACCCCAAAATGACACAGCAACTACGTAGCTAGGTCAGTTGACGGCATATGAAGTTGAAAAGGGTTTACAACATACACATAGGTGTGACACCGACAAGAGGCGCACTTACGCCAGCGTAAAGACCTCTTCGCAGACCATCACGAGCAATACTCTTGCGGACAACATCGACGGCAGAGGAGTAGACACCTCGCTCAGCGGTTTGAAGGCGGACCTTGACAAGATCGAAAGGATGTCCCACTACGACAGCACAGAGACCACCGAAGCCACCAGCTGCAAAGGCGCGAAGCTGCTGAGCGAGGCCAGAGGATGCGCCGGCCTTGGAGTCATCTTTTGGTTCAGGAGCGGGCGCGATGGTCTTCAGCTTGTCTACGACACGGGCCTCGATGGCGGAGTCTGGGGTATCGGCGGAGGACATTGTGAAGAGTTTGAAAGGGAGGATGACCGGGAAAGGAGGAGGCGCTGAGAGGTGAGGTAAAGGAAGGGTTTATGTTGAGTTTTGACAGAATGAACCTCGGAATGTGGAATGTGGAGGACGGGAGTGGGATAAGAGTGTGGGGTGGGACTCGGCTGACGGGAGGGTGTAGCTTGTAACCAAGAGCTTATGATGCAAGTCGAGTAAAGGTCAAGCTGATACAACAGAGAGCTGTGAGGATAGTAAACAAGAAAAGGTGTAAAAAAAGGGGGAGGGAAATAGTGAGAGCAACCTATATTAACTGAGACCTGATCGGGCACGTCACAGGCGTATTTTTCAAGCTTCTATTTGATCGGCGAGCTTAACCTGAGGTTCTGCCATGGAACTTCACGCCCAAGTGCATCCTTAATTACCCATTCAACAGCTAAATAATAATTATCAAATTTTTCAATGGGTAGTGCTACTGCTAGCAAATCTAATTCCACAATTCCCTCCCCTCGGTCTTCCGGGG
>JAAVUB010000841.1:0-25506 GCA_014898885.1 Fusarium lyarnte (nom. inval.)
GCCTCACCTCGGGTATTCTAATTGATGTGATGCGAAATAACCCTACTCCGTGATAGAAAAGAGACCGGGTGGGATATGGTAGCTAAAAGAAGCGGGGTATAACTGTGACAGCACCGATTGGTTGAATTGCATCTCCAATCATGTTCGAGCGGAACGACCTGAGTTACGGAAAGTCTTTTCATATTATACATGCGACGGAACTGCAATCCGTAGTGCCCTTGTCAAGTCCACTGGAGCCGGCCTTCAGTAGCCACGCCGCCAGTATACTTGGTGCGGAATAGCTGTGCCAGGTTTGACGTCGTAAGCAGGGGATTCAAACTAAGGAAGGAGTTGGCAGGCCGTGTCATTTTGTCGCCGCTCTGTTCGAGAATGGGTGGGCCGGATATTTGATTTGCTTGAACCGTATATCCGTAGTAGACTCTCCCTTCATAAAGCAAACCCCGAAGCACTATACCGTCACACCCCTAACGTTCTACGCCAAGTGTAGTAGCAAACCATAAGAAAGTCGTTGCATAATTTCACTAGTCTTGAACAAGATGGAAAACAATTTCTCCGCGCCTCCAGCTCTCCCAGCTACTCGCCTGCGCAACCCTACAGCCAGCCTTACAATCGTGGAACCGCTCAGCAGGCGGGGTTTCGGACCAGGACTAATCATCCTCGTGCCCGACACTGGCAAAGTCACCAGTGATGCATTACGAATCGATGGATGTGTGCCATCTCCGTTGATGAAATGGGCAGAAGAGGGCTACACTGTCGCTGAGATTACTGAGGCAGGACTTGCCAACCCTGATGCAGCTGTTAGTCAGGCACTCAAGGAGCTCGAGGCTGCGAGCTCCGCTGAGCCTAAGAATGTCGTTGGTATCATAGGTGAGTCTCGAATTATTCAACATTAGCAGAAGCACCGGACTGGCGAGCTAATAGACCGCTTCAAAGCATACTCGACGGTGCTTTGGAACCAAATAGCTCCCCATATCGGCTCATTCCCACAAATCTCAGGTGCTGTCATTTTTGGCGATCTTGGGGATGACGATACCTCTTCAATAGCATCCTCAATGGTCCCACAACTGCATCATCTTGCTGGGAGTGCATCCAAGCGCTTGCAACGTACGAAGGCAGTGACAGCTTACACCTACCCGGAAGCAACATCGTACTTGTTCGCCACCCCCTTCAGCAAAGACTTTAGCTACAACATGGAGTCTGTTTCTCATAGCAGAAGTCTTAGCTTCTTGAAACCTCTTATGAACGGACCTTACTTTGATCTAGAAGTTATCTGGGACGAACATACCTATTGGGAGTTCGAAAACCGCTCCGTGGAGAATACCATGTGCACCATGGTACAAGAGCCATACGTTAATCATGTGCCTACGGTAATTGCCTTACTCACTTTCACCTTGGTCTAAAGGCCTATTTAAACTGACTCATAATATCCAGATGACAGGCGGCATCGGCCGGCAGAAGCTGACTGCCTTTTACCGCGACCACTTCATTTTCCAGAATCCTCCGGATACAGAAACCTGCCTCATTAGCAGATCTGTTGGTATTGATAGAGTCATCGATGAGTTTATTTTCATCTGCACTCACCATTCCCAGATTGACTGGCTGTATGTCTCACAAACTAATCCACTCATTTGCGACTTGGCCAACTAATGCTTCTTCTACTAGTGCACCAGGGATCCCTCCCACAGGGCGGAGGCTTGAAATACCATTCACCGCTGTTGTTAACATCCGTGGAGACCGGCTTTATCATGAACATATTGGCTGGGATCAGGGAACAGTGTTGGCGCAGTTGGGTTTGATGCCTTCCTACCTGCCATATCCTCATCCAGTGCCCAATGTACAAAGTCAAGAGATGTTGGAATACCGCGTCCCTGTCGCTGGCGTGGAGACAGCGAATAAATTACGGGATAAGGAGGCTGTCGAGTCGAATGAGATGTTTGCATTTGGCCTTCGCAAAGTTGGATCAGGGATGAGACGATATAGTTGATGGAATCTCTTTTTATTATCGAAAATCGGCCAACATTTCAATTTCAAGTCTCTTGAATCATCGTTTTAGGCGCGTGACAGTCTCCTTGTCTCATTACTGAGACAAGAATATAATGGTAGGGGCAAGAGTCGGCAGCACTCGTCGTACTTTCGTCCCAGTGCAGGCTTGTGTGAGTGAGTTTGTCGATCCGGACCTGATCGGAGAATACGGAATGACGGACGGTGCAACGGCTCTCAAATAGACATCCGAAGAGTATGTGGGGTAAGACATAGGGCACAGCCAACATAAAGCATCACGTCCGCCTCGTTAGCACCCGTATTCCGTTCGCTGTAATATCCCGTGTTTTACTCATTTCATTCTGATCACAATCTCAATCAACCAATATACCATTAAACAAATTTGACATCAAATTTCGACCATGGCAGACATCAAACTCCAGAACGTTCGGCCAATGTTCGAGCTGCGCAATCGCAATTATATTGTAACAGGCGGCCTCGGAGGTATCGGCTATGCAGCCGTGCGGTCTCTTTGCGAGATGGGCGCCAACGTAGCCGTCCTGGACATTCAAGACAAATCAAGGGATGCATTTTCCAGCGTGGAAAATGAGTTTGGTACCAAAGTATTCTACTTCCAGACCGATGTCACCAAACTCGCCAGCCTGAATGCTGGTGTCGATAATGCTATCGAAGCCCTTGGGTCGCTTGATGGATGTCTACCTTGCGCGGGGATCAACTGCAATAAGCCTTTTGTTGACCAGTCTTGGGATGAGTTCACGCGCATCCAGGAAATTAATGTTGAAGCCATACCCTCCCTTAGGTTCTGTCAATTGTCTAACGTTTCTTCGCAGGTACGAGGAACATTCTTCACTGTCCAGCGCGTGGTCAAGCAGCTGATAAAGCAAGGAACCTCTGGTAGTATTGTCATGATGGCGTCTCAGTGCGCTCACATCGCTATTCCAGGCTGCCGCATGTCCTCCTACAACGCTTCTAAGGGCGGCGTTCTTATGCTCACAAAAGCACTGGGGGTCGAGCTGGCCAAGCACAATATTCGTGTTAACTCTATCTCACCTGGGTACGTAGACTCTCAGATGTTCAGGGATGTATTGGCCACCCAGAGTGAGCGGGATGCGAAACAGCCATACCAGGCCCCGCCATTGAGGCGCCTCAGCGACCCAAATGATCTTACACCCGCCATTATTTATCTTTTTAGCGATGCGTCTAGACACATTACGGCTACAGATGTCAAGATTATGGGTGGATTGGATGCTGGGCAGATTGACGGACATATTACCTACGAATAAGACCGGACTGAGTAGGCAATTCCATAAGCCATTCAGGATAACCAGTTAAACAAAATTGTGGCCAACGTTTATTCTCCGATTGCCGGATTCTCATTCAAGGATTAAATTCATACTGCTAGGGTCCACAATATAGATTTGCAATGTATAGAATGGAGGTTCTTGATGCGTGAGTATTCCGTTTGTCCTGCTGCAGGGAGAGCCAAAAGGATGTAATGAAATTTAGTCAGCACCTTCACCTAAGTGACAAAACGTCTTAGGTTAACTTGTGCATAGTTTAGGAGATCTTAGACCAACTATCTTTGGTCCCTTGATCAACTATCAGGTCTTTCTGCACCCCAGGGAGAGTCCTACCAAGGACCGAGCACTCCAAGTATTTTCTTCGCTCTCGGTCTTGCGGACCCAAGACTCCGAATCCACCTTTTCGGACCGTTCCGTATTCACGGCAGACCTACAGACCTGGTCGGAAAGGTGGGGCCAGTTCCGAAATCTCCTAATCTCTCTCCGATAAGATCATCACAGTAGTAGTGCAAGGCCTAGAGGCCAGTCATTCCATTTTATGTTTCGGAGTTGTAGCGTCGAGAACTACCGCTTAGGGAACGGCATATATTGGTTTGGGGCGGAGGGTCCTAAACGCTGTAACATGGAACCAGGAAAGCTTATCATGATGTAAAAGAACAGTAGGCCATTCCATGTCGTAGAAGACACGCATTCAATCCAGGCCGTTTGCATTCACTCTGTCTTATCTATCTCATCTATCTCACTATCTCTAAATCAGATCCATCTTGTATCAATCCAAACATGTCAGAATCATATGACTTGATCGTCATTGGCTCTGGTGAGTTCCAGGTCCACTCTCATTGTAGGGCTCACACCAACTGAATTTATCACAGGCTGGTTCGGCCTCGGCGCCTCCAAAGCCTACATCGAAACGCACCCTGATGAGAAGGTCGCAATTCTTGAAGCAAATGACTCCATTGGAGGAACATGGTCGGCCAACAGACTGTATCCAGGTCTCAAGTCCAACAATATGATCGGAACCTATGAGTTTCCTGACTTCCCCATGAGCAAAGAAATTTATGGTGTTGAGGAGAACGACCACATTCCTGGCAAGACTTTGCATAAGTATCTCACTGATTATGCCCGGAAGCATGGCATACTTGAGAGGACCCAATTCAACAACACAGTCGGTCAAGTGGAGCAGACCAGCGAGGATGGTTGGAAGCTTACTGTGGCAAGCCCTCAGGGTGAGCGTCAAATCGAAGCAAAAAGAATAATTGTCGCCACTGGTCTCACCTCCACCCCCAACATGCCTTCTTTCGAAGGCAGTGAGAGCTTTGGCAAACCTCTGTTCCATGCCAAAGAATTTTGCTCTCGAGCCGATGAGGTCAGGGATGTTAAAAATGCCGTTGTGGTCGGTGGTGCCAAATCGGCCTATGATGTTGCATACGCTATGGTTGATGCTGGAGCTCAGGTTGACTTGATCGTCAAGCCAGAGACGAACGGCCCTGTGTGGATTGCTCCTCGCTGGGTGACGCCTGTGAAGGCCCGTATCGATAAGACCTTAACTGTTCGCTTCATGACATGGTTTGCTCCCTGCCCTTGGGGCCACGAGGATGGCTTCGGTACGGTCCGGCGCTTTCTTCATGGTACTGCGTTTGGACGCACGATTGTGCGTGCATTTTGGAGATCAATGGGCAACGACGTTTTGAGCCAGATTAATTATGATAACCACCCAGAGACCAAGAAGCTGAAGCCGTGGTATGACGTGTTCTGGATTGGCAGTGGTCTCAGTATCCTCAACTTCAACAAAGATTTCTTTGACTTGGTCCGCGATGGAAGGATTCGCGTCCACATCGACAACATCAAGCGTCTTGAGCCCGGCCAAGTTTTCTTAGAGTCTGGACAGAGGCTCAAGGCGGATAGCGTGATCTGCTCTACGGGATGGAAGAAGGAGTCGCTCGTCAAGTTTTCCAATCTCGGCGACCACGCTTTTGGTCTACCATATGGTCCGAAGGAGCAGTCTCAGCTCAACTCTGAGTTTGATGCCCGCGTGAAGAAGCAATTCCCTCAGCTCAAGCAGCAGCCCAAGCTTCGCTCCCCTCCTCGCCCAAACGCTGAGCCTTTGCGGAACTACCGTTTTATAGTCCCTCCTGCTTTTCTTGGCAAACGCAATATTGCCTTTGCTGGTATGATCTCGTCTGTTACAACGGCGGTCTGTGCTTCGATGCAAGGAGTTTGGATCTCTGCCTATTTTGATAACAAGTTGGTTCGAGAAAGTAAGTCTCAGGATGATATCACAAACGAAGTCATGATGCACACGCAGTGGGGAAAATGGCGTTACCCAGCTGGCTATGGAGCAAGTCTACCTGACTTTGTGTTTGAAGGCGTTCCTTATGTTGATATGTTGCTCAAAGACCTTGGCGTCAAGCATCGTCGCAAATCGTCCTTTTACGCTGAGCTGACATCCCCGTATACCCCTCAAGATTACAATGGTGTCATGGACGAGTATAAGGAGCGTACACAAGCCACATAACCCTATGGAAACATCCTTTGTTGTTTATTTCTCAGATAGTAATTCTCAATTGTAGTGTCAGTCGATTGAGCTACTCAATGAGCCATGTGTGTTCCGTGATAAGGATACTGAAGACCCTCTGCAAGCAAGTTCAAGAAGGGTGGTCTAGCGGTCGTTTACTTAATTTTGTTGAGTCCCAAAATATGGCTCACGTAGCAGATTCACGAGTAATCTCGCAAAGAAATATTCACTGATAATGCAGTCAAGTAATTCCTTCTCGAAAGCTACAGCATTTTGCTTCATTCATCGATTAGAGAGGCAGATCAAGATGTCGCAGTGGACTTCGCTCTAGAAATTGGAAACAAATGATGTGTTTTCTTCCAATTTAAATCATGACGGTATTAAGAAACACTACACGAAAGGGGCAGCCTATCAGTAGGCTACATGTGAAATCCGCATCAGCCTCTACCAGGTGCGGAGTCGAGCACCAGATGGCTCAGATTTCTAAACGCCTAACAATAATCAGTCTAGTACAATGTTAGAGTATCGGTGGTATCGGTGAACAAGTGCCAACAGTAGGAACGGAAAGGACTTTGGTTCCAGACTTCGGAAGCAAACCGTAGTGCTGGTTCGGGTCGGTGGGGTAGACGGCTCAAAGCCATTGCAACCCCGACCGGAAGATGTCCTCAAGATACGTTCTCCAGAGCTGATCATCCACCTTGCCTTTTGAGGTAATAGATGCCGACCAGACACCAAAACACCAAGTTCTATTATATACAACAGTCAGCTGTTGGTCATACCGTATGCAAGCGTCAGCTGTAGTTCTTACACTGCATCGTTCTCTTACTCCATCTAATTATGGCACGCTTGTATGTACAACTTGGTCTACTGTAGACAACATTTGCCGGGCCTGCGTTGAATCAGCCCTTGCACTTTTTGTACTGTGGCATACTGATTATGTTACAGAACAACCTACTCTGCATCTTTTGCCTTCTTTGAGGCGCTTTACGAGGTAAGAGCCAATATGGCACTGTTCGAAATCCCCCAAGGAGCGACAGTTGGACTGACTGATTGCTATCACCTGTAGGCTGGTGTTCGCTATGTCTTCGCCAACCTCGGATCAGACCATCCCGCCATCATGGAGGCGCTTGCAAAGGCGAGAGAGCTAGACGACGTCAAGTTCCCTACAGTTATTACATGTCCCCATGAAGTATGTCTTGCAATTCCTGTCTCAAGACTTGAATGTCCCTTCGGGGAAACAAATTCGTTCTAACTCGCAGAAATTAGTTCGTGGCCATGTCAATGGCTGATGGATTCGCCCGTGTCACTGGCACGCCCCAATGTGTGCTCGTACATGTCGACGTAGGCACCCAGATGCTAGGATGTGCCATGCATAACGCCTCCTGCTCTCGTACTCCTGTCTTCGTCTTTGCCGGACTCTCCCCATTCACCCTCGAGGGTGAGATGAGGGGTTCGCGCACTGAGCATATTCACTGGCTACAGGATGCACACGACCAGAGAGCTATTGTCGCTCAATATTGCCGCTATGCTGGCGAGTTCAAGACAGGCAAGAACATCAAGCAGCTGACCAGCCGGGCTCTCCAGTTTGCCACGAGTGACGTTCCCGGCCCTGTCTACATGGTCGGCGCGCGCGAAGTCATGGAAGAAGATATCCCTGCCTACTCTCTGAAGCAGGAGGAATGGCAGCCTGTTCTGCCCGCCGCTCTTCCGCAACAAGAACTGGAGATCATCATCAAGACCTTGGCTGAGGCAGAGTCGCCATTGATTCTGGTCGGGTACTCTGGTCGCAATACTTCCACAGTACCAGAGCTTGTAACTCTCGTTGACAGCATTCCTGGAGTTCGAGTTCTCGATGCCATGGGCAGCTCACTGTCTTTCCCCTTTGGCCACCGCGCATCAGTCGGTGTCCGCATTGGAGGGCATCCAGCTATTGAGACGGCTGACGTTATCCTAATTCTCGACTGCGACGTAACTTGGATCCCTACCAAGTGCAAGCCTCGAGAGGACGCCAAAATCCTCCATATCGACCTGGATCCGCTAAAGTCCAATATGCCCCTGTATTACATCCCTGCTACTAGACGCTATCGTGCTGACGTTGGTGTTGCCCTTAAGCAACTCAATGAATACGTGCGGACGACTGATAAGTACTCTAAGTTGACCAGTCAAGAGCCATACATTTCGCGCTGGAACAAGTTAGCTGAAGAGCACAAGCAACTCCTCGACCAGGTCGCACAGGCTGCTGCTCGTCCCGATGACACGGCGTCATCTCCAAGCACGTCGTATCTCTGCGCACAGCTGCGACTACATTGCCCCAAGGATACCATCTGGTGTCACGAGACTATTACTAATGCGCCTTTCATCCATGAGCAGCTGCAGGTTGATGAGCCTGGCCATATCCTCGGTAATGGTGGAGGTGGTCTCGGCTGGTCTGGCGGTGCCAGTTTAGGCATCAAACTTGCATCCGACTATCTGGCTGGAGGAGAGGGCAAAGGCAACTTTGTCACTCAGATTGTTGGTGATGGCACATATTTGTTTGGTGTTCCAGGCACGGTATATTGGGTGGCCAGTAGATATAACATTGCCACTCTTACAATTATCTTGAGCAATAAAGGTAAGCACAAGATGCCCGAGCAGGATATGGCCAGAATATTCTCTAACAATGAGATCGTTATAGGATGGAACGCTCCCCGCGTCTCGATGGAGCTTGTCCACCCGACAGGTTACGGATCAAGGATTAACAATAAGGACCTCAACATCTCATTCGATCCAACGCCTGACTTTTCGGGCATTGCGAAAGCGGCATCTGGCAACAAAGCGTGGGCTGCCGTGGTTGGCTCCGTCGATGATTTAGATACACTGTTACCCGAGGCTGTGCAACAGGTTATGAGCGGTATTTCTGCTATTCTGGAGGTTCGCCTCAAAGGATCATGGGACAAGCCATAGACAGTACCATGCATTGAATTTAAGCTCGACTAAATAAAGACTTTCTTGTTTCACAATTCTCAGGACCTGTATGGCTGTGATGATTTTTATGCCAGGAGAAACAGATTTAAAACCTTAATTTTTGCCTGGTTATCATCAGAACATTTCTAACCAGTATCGATATCTATATCTCGATATCACGGTCCCTTTGCTTACGTTGTGCCTGCCCTACTCGTCCCACTTGGTAAGCAACTAACCTCGAGAAACACAGCCGTCACACTTGGCTGGTTGCATGCGCTAGGAGACCGAACCAAGTCCATTTCCCTCAACCACGACATCCAGAGATGGTTCGCCGGTACTCCAGCAACCATCCGGTGTCATAGCAGAAGGACTGCTGAGATAGGAAGCCATCTCTTAGCGGCTAAATTCCGAACTCTGTGCCGCTCCCAAGATGTCGGGGGTAGCCTACGCTAACGCATACCGTCCGTCCGTCCTTGGTTCCGATACGCTAACATAGGATCCTGCCGACCTCGACCAAGGATCGGAGCTGCGCCGCCAATCTTTAGCAATAACCCGTGAATAATCACATGTGAGTATGACCTTTATGGCCGTTTATACGGGTATACTTCTACAGCGTATCACGGTTCTCCACTTCATATTATCTGAGGGAATTTAACATTGAAGCGAATGAAATTGACGTTGATCTTGACAAGTGCTTCAGCAGAGCCATTTTTGCCGGTCATTCACATATCATGAATCGCTTTATTTCCTCAGGGCGCATGATGCGCAGAGCCAGGTTCCCCTTGTCACGAAAGTTCTCCACCAGCCAGACCGTTCCTCTCATCATCAACGGCAAGGACATCATAACAGACAAGACCTTCCAAACCATCAGCCCGCTCAACAACGAAGTAGTCTGGAACTGTTCTGCCGTTTCGCAAAACCACATAGATGAAGCCGTCTCTACTGCAAACGCGGCGTTTCCTGCCTGGTCCAAGACTAAGCCCTCTCACCGACGCGATATCTTCCTGTCAGCTGCCAACATCATGGAGAAGCGGAGAGAGGAGCTCCTCCACTATCTACACCAGGAGATGGGAGCAGGTGTTGATTTCCAAAATTTCATTCTCGGTCTCGCCATTGAGGGCTTGAAGGATACTGCTGGGAGAATTGCTGGTGCCGTTACTGGTAGTGTTCCAGAATCCATTCATCAAGGGATGCGTGCCATGATCCTCAAGAGACCCTATGGTGTAAATCTTGGTATTGCGCCATGGTAAGCACACACACCTCCTATGTTCTGACATAGGAATTGCCTCTAAGATGGTTCTTTCTAGGAATGCGCCATTTCACCTCGGTCTACGCTCTATTACGTTTCCTCTGGCGACTGGTAACACGGCCATCCTCAAGGGAGCAGAACTGACTCCGGCCTGCTACTGGGCCATTGCTGACGTATTGCGTGAGGCTGGTCTCCCAGATGGCTGCCTCAACCTTGTCTTTCACCAGGCGCAGGAAGCTCCTGGCGTGATTGAGAGCCTTGTGAGTCATCCAGACATGAAGAAGATCAACTTTACTGGAAGTAGCAGCGTCGGTGCTATCATCTCATCCATTGCTGGTAAACACTTAAAGCCAGTCGTTATGGAGCTTGGCGGTAAGGCCAGCTCTATTGTTTTGAGGGATGCAGATCTAACCAAGGCTGCCGAAAACTGTGCAAGAGGTGCCTTTTTTAACGTGGGTCTAAATCTTAATCTCTTCCATATCTCGCCAGGCCGCTAAACCCAACTCAAGGCTGGCCAAGTTTGCATGGCTACAGAACGTATCCTGGTGCACTCTTCCATCGCCACTGAGTTCCAAGAAGTCCTGGCTAGAACAGTCAACGTGATGTTTGGGTCTCAGGAGGATACTCCAGTCCTTATTACGTCTGCCGCCGCCAAGAAGAACAGGGCTCTTGTCGAGGATGCGATCTCAAAAGGTGCGAAGCCTTTGGTCATGTTCAACACGGGCCTAGATGCCGATACCGTGGATACCAAGATGCGCCCCGTTGTGCTTACCAACATGTCAACATCGATGGACTTGTATCGCCAGGAGTCATTTGGTCCCAGTGTATCGTGGTTCACTTTTGACACAGAGGAGGAGGCTATCAAGCTAGCTAATGACACTGACTATGGCCTTTCAGCATCGATCTATTCTGAAAACCTGGGAACTGCTTTTCGTGTCGCCGAGCAGCTAGACTCGGGCGCCGTACATATCAATTCTATGACAGTGCATGATGAGTTCGCCCTGCCGCATGGGGGCGTTAAGAAGAGCGGTTTTGGTCGTTTTAACGGGTATCAAGGGTTGGATGAGTTTATGTACTTTAAAACGATAACTTGGATGGAGTAGGAGGCGCAGCATGCTTACTCCAGATCTTGAATGCTATGGCTGCCAAGTGCCTATATTACCTGTCTAAGGATGTAATGATCTGGAAGGTTAGTAGGTAATAATAGCTATAATAACCAGCTCACTGTAATAAAGTAAGTCTGAGCCTGAGCGTATGTCTTTAAGAGGCCTTTAGTTAGCCGAGATTAGATGGCTTGCTTTAAATAGAGAAAATTATCTTTCAACTCGGACTATAGATTTCCCGATAATTAATATTTGTACTAATTTTAGCACACCTTACCCTATGGCTTCTTTAGCACCTGGAATTTCAGTAAACACTATTAGAAGATGTCACCTCGGTAAAAAACAGCATCTATCTAAGTATCTAACTAGCTGGCTAATATTCACAGATTGAGCTTTTTAATAGATATTAAGTACTAAATACTATAAATATACTTAAGTTAATTATTAAGTATATATACTTATCAAGACAAGACGCATATAAGCACTATTCTGAGGGCACTAAATTACAAATCCTATATCTAGAGAATTATAATATCCTTTAGATAAATATAAGAAACTATAAGAGCGATAAATAGCCAAGTCTTTGCTTTATCAGTAACACAGTCAGAAGGTAATCCCACCTCGCTTTTCCTGCGTCCTACATCTTCTGTCCCTGGTGGACATCGTCTTGACTCGCCTAGCTCGCGTAAAACCAAGCGAGTTCCGTTCCTCAATGCCCCACTAGTTTCCGACATCGTTCCGGTGCTTGGCCCTCGAGATTGGTGATCCTGTGGATCTCTCTTTCCGTAGCCTGAAACTGGACTCCCTATTTGTTCTTAGCCCCGTGATTCCAAGTCTCCTCAATCTGCAAGAGTAAACAAGGTGCATAGATATCAGCGGCACTGGCAGATAATCCTTTCAGTCATTAACTCTAAGTTAGAATTTCCCTAGCAGGGGAAGAAGATTATATATGTTCTAATTGATTGGTAACCTCTACAGAGTGATATTTATCTAAAACGGTCAGCGACTTAGCTCTACTAGCAGCAGGTCATAACATCAGATGCAACATAAAGGCATGTCTTTTGACTCGTTGCGGCTCGGCTATTCTGGTTTCCCTGAACTTTGTTTATCTTTAGGGGGTAACATCCAGTCGATTAACCCAACCATTGGTTTCTGATTAGTTATCTGAGTCGCGCAGCGTAGGATGCCTTATCTTCACCCCTTGTTGCCCCCAGCCAGCTAAGGGTCACTAGGTTCAGGGACCACTTTTTCCCCGCGTTTTGGTGTTTTGGTGTAGAGTACGGGTTTTTTCGTTATCATGTGTTAGTGTTAGAGTCCTGGTCCCACTGTCATTGCCGCGTAGCTTTCCGAGTTGAACCAATGGTAATACAACATTATAGGTAGCGGAGTAATATTAGAGGCCCTTACGAGATGTACTCCGTGTGAAGTATTGTATCTCGGGGTTTACAAGCTGTAGCCAGACGCACCTTTGTATAAAGATCACTTGTGGTGCAATTGCCGTGCTTGCGCCGCTGTTCACCTTGTTAAATTTTGAGCAGACTTCGTGCTTTAATTGCCCCTCAAGCACATTAACTTGCTTTATCTCGTTTACCACCGTCTAATCCTTTCTGTGCTCTGCTGCTTGCCGCCCTTGTTGTCAAATCACCATGAGTCAAAACCAGTCAGCCAAGCGGTTGGCAGCATCAAAAGGTGAAAGTGAAAGCACAGGCAAGAAGCGAGTCCGATATGCCACACGAGCATGCGACGCATGTCGCAAACGCAAGGGCCGTTGCAGCGGAAGATATCCCTGCGAACACTGCGTCGGCCGCAATCAGCAGTGCGTGTACACCCTGCCAACCAGCGATTGGCGCGATGCGAATCCAGCTCAGCTGCAGGATGAACAGATGAGGCGGCAGCTTGAGCCGCATCTTTCGCAAGAACAGCAACCTTATAATGATACGTAAGAGACCCCTACAAAACTCAAAGGTGTGGTCGCTGTTTTACTGAAATTTGCAGCAGAATTCAGACGGCATCGCTAGGAAGTCTTTTAGTAAATCTCCAGCAACAAGTTGAATCTCTGGCAGCACAAGTGAGGCAGAACAACACCGAGAAAAACATCCCTTCTCAGTCTTTTTACACAACATCGAGCCAGGCACTGGTAGATCCGGATCTTCGAATGTCTCTGTCTTTAATACCGCCTTCTGGTGTCGAGGCCAAGGAGGCTCGCCCGCACAGTAAGTTCTACGGACCAACAAGCCCAGATTACAGTTTCAATCTCGCCCAGAGCAAGATCTTGAACTATGCAACTTCCAAGGCGGATAAGCCTCTTCCTGCCAGCATCGAGGAGAACCAATCTGATGATGAAGATGTGGAAATCGATCAATTTGGGAACCTCAACCGACCTACTCAGCTACAAATATCATCATTGCCGCGGCAGCAGAGATTACTGATCTTTAGAAACATCCTCAGCTCCAGGGAGGTTAACTCTCTCCTTATCGTTTTCCAAGAGACGATATGCGAGTACCATCCCATTGTCGATGCCCGGTCGCTCGTCAAAACAGTCGAATACTGGTATTCCAAGCAAACATCTTCGAATAACTGCACCCTATCAGCTGTGGATGAAGAGGATCTCATCGTCGCCAATCTGGCCATTGCCGTGGCTCTGTGTGTGGAGTCTACGCTGCCAGGCTCCGAATCATTACGGGTTGCCGAGACTCTCTACCTGAGTTGCAGGGAACTCATTAATGCCAAGGTTGTCTCACCAAGGCCAACCATCAAGCACATCGTGATAGTCCTTCTAGTAGGGCTTCTTCACTACTACAAGAATATGCCCCGGTATGCCTGGCGCATGTGTGGACTTGCTGGTCGGACCTTTATGGAGTCTGGCTTGCATAACACAGACGTACTACGCCATGTTGTGAAAACGGAGGCTGATCTTGAAGAACATGCTGTAATTGTCAGCACAATTCAGGTTCTTGACCGGCAATGGAGCGCATCTACAGGATTACCGACCAACTTCAGTAACTGGGAATTTGACATTGAGTTGCGACAAAGGGTGAATGAGCATTCCTCTCGAATATACCGACTGACTAACCAATGTGGCCTGTAGCTTAAAAATCCGTACCTCAAGGCCATGACAGCCTTCACAGCCATCAGCGACAAATTCAGCGAGCCTATAATACGGGGCTCCAAGGGAACCTGCTGTGAAGACAATGATGACTTTGAATTTATGAACTTTCAAATCGAGCAATGGCGCAAGAAGTCGGTGGGAAAGTTTGACTTTGGATCACTACAGAATATGGAACATGCGAATGCGACGCTTCCTCCAGCTTGGGCCATACTCCTACATCTCCGTGCCCACGCCGTTAGAGGAATCCTCCTTCGACCCTTTTTCTTCCCAAACGTGCCAAGTGCCGTCAGCCAACGTAGCATTGAGCCTGGAATCGAGTTAGTAAACTGCATCGTTGAGACGTTGACGCGACTTAACCGGTACACCGATGTCTACCAGAAACAACACCCGCCGTTTCAGCACATATTAGCTGCTGGCTGTGCGTTATTGTTCCTCATGCTGGCATACATTCAGGGCAATCGTGACAATGTCAACGATGCTCTACCTAGCGACTTCTTCGACCAGGCAAAGAGGAATTTTGAGAACGCGTACTTACTGTCAAGTACATACAGCAAGTCCTCTAGAGCTGCGAGGAGGTTGCAAAGACGTCTTGTTGGCATGAGAGATTTGCTGGTGCAAATGGGTATTCTTCGTCCTGATGAGTACCCCACGCAAGAAGGTCAGGATCAGCAGGGCACAGACACGGACATGACAGCTCAGAACATGCAGGAAAATGGAAATGCATCGGTGAACGTCCCCGTATCACAAGAGACTCAGTCAATCAGGATTCCGAGGGCAACTGAGGAGCTGCTCGACTCAACATTTTTGGATTTGGAGAACGAGTTACCATTTGCTATTAATTCGCCAGCTTCCTCTGACTCAATGCCCTGGTTCGGATCAGGTCAGCTACCAACCTCGTCCATGGAAAAATGGCCCATTCTTAGTCCCGGCTCACTTCTATGGCAGTCTTAAGAAAGTGTATTATGAATGGAGTTAGGCATGAGATACTTGAATAGCCTGTGCTGACCTTACTACTGACTTGTTCTGCTTGAATCCGTTCCATCTCTCAAATCCATCCGTGTGAATTCCCATCAAGTCCAGCATGCGGCCCACGCTCTGGTCAACTACATCCTCCAGGGTGTCAGGGTTGGTATAGAACGCAGGGACAGGCGGAAATATGATAGCCCCAGCTCGCCGTAGGAACAGCATGTTGTCCAAGTGGACATCACTCAAGGGGGTCTCTCGTACGGCCATAAGTAACCGCCTGTTCTCCTTTAAGGTCACATCCGCCGCCCGCGAGATCAGATCGTCACAGTAGCCACTTCTTACAGCTGCTAGTGTCTTCATACTGCAGGGTACAATGACCATACCGTCGTGCTGGAATGAGCCTGATGCGATAGGGGCTGAAACGTCTCTTGCAGTGTAATTCGCATGTGCCAGTGAACGGATCTGCTCTTCAGTCATTGTGGTCTCGTACTTGAGAGTCGCTAGTGCCCATTTACTAATGACAACGTGCGTCTCTATGCCGAGTCCACGAAGAAGTCTCAACAAGGCGATGGCGTATGGTGCTCCTGTGGCCCCGGTGATCCCTACAACAATGCGACGAGGGCGAGATGGCATTTGATGAATAGAGGATGAGGCAAAGTTTGGTGGTGGGTTCAAAGGTTTATTTGGAACGGTGAAACAGCGTCCGGATGTATGCTTTGGGGGAGGGAAAAGAGAGTTCTGGCGTTGTTGACATTGTAGCCTACGAGCGGAGAATAGCTTTGAAGGTGAATGAATGCGCCGAAGCTGAGTAGGCTTCCTCATAGTCAGATCAGAATTGGATTGATACTTGGAGCATGGAAGGTTACTCCAAAGGGTAGTGATATAAAATTAGCATGCTACAGCCAGGGGTTATTGAAGAGTATGGGCGGCATGACAATCGGGAAACTGTACTAAAGGCATCTTGATTCCGCACACATTTGCCCCACGCGGCGAGTCAAAGGTATCTTGACCTGGCGGCCGCTGGTGCTCTCAATTCCAGAGACACTGGCTCACTAGCGTTTATGCCTCTTCGGAGGATTCCGCAATCCCGAACACGTTCCTAAACTAGCGCCGGAGAGTTCACTGCTCAACATCTGCTGTATCAAGACGATTTAGGGCGGGTCTTGGAGATGAAAGTGATGTTATTCAAATGGATCGTAGATTTGCCAATTGAACCGCGACTGAAAGCCGCTGGCAGTCAATCTCCAAAAGATTGAGTATCCCAATATCAAACAGTCCTTCTGAGCGTAATGCTACAAGCACCTAGTAAGCTGCGGCTGCTGTCCCCAAGAGGCTTAACCAGCAGAATAATGAATCGAGGAGGTGTCTCTGGCGCTCTGCCATCCAACAAAAAATACAGCACCTCTCAAAATGCCAACGAGCCGGACCCCCAAGAGGCGCAACTCGACTACCGCAAATTTCTAGACATGCTACGCCACGACAAGGATTTAGTCGAAATCAACACCGAAGTCGACCCTCATTTGGAACTCGGTGCAATTATCCGACGTGTCAGCGAAGTCAATGACAAAGCCCCTCTCTTCAACAACATAAAGGGTGCGCGTGACGGTCTGTGGCGCGTTGCGGGCAACGCTGCCAGTCTTCGGCCGAACGAGAAGGATAGATATGGCCGAATAGCTAGGAGTCTTGGCTTGGAGCCTACCGCTAGTTGGAAGGAGATATGCCACAGATGGCAATCAGGCAAGAGGGCCAAAGTCTTGCAGCCCAATGTGCTCCCATCGGGCCCATGCAAGGACAACAAGATTATCGGCGACAAAGTCGACCTCACTACGCTTCCGGTGCCTTTTCTTCACACCGGCGATGGAGGCAAGTACATCCAGACGTACGGTGTACATGTACTCCAAATGCCCGATGGATCTTGGACGAACTGGTCTATCTTCCGCGGCATGGTCTACGATAAGAATCGTATAGTCTGTCTTGTCGGTGGTGGCCAGCACAATTCCATGATACGTGATGCCTGGTTGGCTGCGGGGAAAAATGAAGTCCCATGGGCTTTGGCTTTTGGTGTTCCCCCAGCGGCATCATTGGCAGCTGCCATGCCAGTACCGGAGGGCGTTTCTGAAGCTGAATATGTTGGCGCATTAGTCGGCAAGCCACTTGATCTTGTTAAATGCGAGCTCAACAATCTTTTTGTCCCTGCCAACTCGGAGATAGTCTTTGAGGGCACGCTTTCACTGACTGATAAGGCTTATGAAGGTCCCTTTGAGGATTATATGGGGGTGATCTTCGAGGGGGATCGACGCATGCAGCCTCTCTTCACTGTTGACGCCATTACATATCGCAACGATACTATCATGCCTGTGTCTGTCCCGGGCCGTATCACAGATGAATCGGTGACACCCCTGCCCCTCAGCAATATTTTAGATAATCATACTAATATGCGACATCCTGCAGCACACAACAGCAGCACTTGCATCTGCCGAACTTCTCGAGCTGTTACAGCGCGAAGGGCTTCCGATCAGAGAGGCCAACTGTCCACTCGAGACATATGCCACATGGTGTGCGCTGCAAGTTGACGTCGAGAAACTGGGAGGCATGAAAACTAGTTCGGCCGAGCTATGTAAAAGAATAGGTGACCTTGCTTTCAAGGACAAGAGCTGTATGCTTCTCAACCGTATCATCTTAATGGGCGAAGACATCGACGTTTTCAACTGGAATGATGTCATGTGGGCTCTGGTCACTCGATGCCGCCCTGGCAAGGATGAAACTCTGTTCGAAGAAGTTAGAGGTCATCCAATTACGCCGTACATGTCTCATGGGCCACACGGCAATCCAACTCAAGGCGGTAAGATTATTTCAGACTGTTTGATGCCGAGCGAATATCGAGGAAAGAAGAATTTCAGGGAATGTAGCTTTGATAAATCGTACCCGGAGGATATAAAGAACAAGGTTCAGGCAGGATGGAAGGTCATGGGCTTCACTGTGTCGTCATATGAATCAGGATAGGGGTCTACATACAGTCTCTTGGATATTTATAGATTTATTTGCATTTTTTGTACTACAATCTGATGCCAGCATATATGGCAGAGACCATGAGGATATTCGCAAGGTCTGCTTCAAATAAATTGAGACGAAAATACCTCCGCGAAACCTGTATCAATCCGGGCTAAACATGGTCACCGACACATCCACAGTTGATGCGCAAAGATCAATAGAGCACGCAGTACAGAACAGGTGCACCGAAGTCGGGCGCATGGGCACGCTGTCATTTTTTGGTGTAAGATGCAGGCTTGATTTAAATACATAGGATGTTCTCACATTGTTGTGACGGACTATGCTAGGTCCCTTGCTCACCGCCTTGATCATAAATAAAAATGTGCTCTGTGCGGTGACTAATTGAGATTTCTTTGATACAACTGGTCAACCCACGTTTCTCTTTGAGTGAGCTAAGTTCTGTCGGCTGTTTTATGCTCTCAGCAACAAGTCTCTGCTGCAAATAACACATCCAGCTAACAACTAAGACATTGTAAATGGTCAAGTGAGGTGCCGGAACCACTACTGGCCTTGTTTCCATAGCACGGGGTTTCCAAAGCGGCAACCCGTCTCCGTGGTATCGGGACTCGCTTTTAAACATGGGTGTTGAGTTATGTATCACGGATTGGTGGTATAATATAGATGAATGTTATCCCGTGTGCCGGCTAGAGCTGCCGAAAATCAACACATCACACCTTTATTACATCAGGCTATACACTAGATCACCCCACTACAGTCTTGACTTGTTTTGTAACTTGTTAATCTTCTCCGACGTCTTGACAAAGGCCTTGTAGGTAGGGAACAGTTCCTTGGGGTCGTACTTCTCACGAATGCGAAGGAACTTGGCCAATGCAGTATCGCTCATAACCTTGGACTGTAAGAGGAAGAAAACAAGACGTTAGCGCATGTTCAGACCGCGGGTGCTCGAACTACTCACGTTGGCATCCTCGCAGTTGATATCTATGTCGGTGATGTACTGGCCTATAGCGACAGGGAAAGCCTGTCTGTAGTAGTCACGCATGGGCTGCATGATGGCAGGCTCGAGCTTGGGGTCGGTCCAGCCAGTGAGTGTTGAGATGTAGAGATCTTGAGGCAGACTCAAGCAGGCATCATCCTCATCCGGTTTAATGTCGCAGTGGCAGATGAAGACAGAAGAGACGCGGGTCGGCAGCTTTAGCAAAGCAGGTCGGATGCCTTCAAGGAGCTAGGTTTGAGCAAAGATGGTTAGCGTTCTGCAGCATGTTTGCTACTAGTGATAGACTTACACGAGCGAGAGGGACATCTGGGTCGTTCATAATACTGTTGATAGACCACCGCTCTTGACCCGCGTTGCCTAGGAAAGTACGCTTGCGGGCAAAGACCTCCTCAAACGTTCGAACCTGGACAGGCTTTGACTCGATGAGAAAGTCAGCAACCTCAGGCGTGATCCTATCGTATGCGCTGAGCAGAGTGCGGGCTTCTCTTTGCGTATCGGTATAGCAAAGATTGTTCAGAGTTAGAACAAGTGTCGCGTTGGGGGGGACGTCATCTGTGGTATAGGCCGTATCATACTTCTCACGGTAGTCGATGGTCAAGTTCAGATCAGTGCCATACTTGGGGGTATCTCGACCACACTCGATGGCCCAACTCATCAGGGCCATGTAGTTGTCATCGTTGATCACGAACTTGAGAGTCTTCTCCCACATGGTAGATCTCTCAATTGTGCGGCCCCAGAACCGTGTGACTACAGCGAAGAAGCCCATACCACTACCGCGAGCTGCCCAGAAGAGATCCTGGTTCTCGGTACGGCTAGCGATGAGTGTGCGACCATCGGGGACAACCATCTCGATCTTGGTGATCCATGTTTGGTTCGTCGCGCCCCAGCCCCGAACGAACCAGCCTTGGCCACCAGCTAGCATAAAGCCTGCTGACCCAACAGTAGGAGCGTGGCCATGCGGAAAGAAGCGGTTCACTTCCTTGAGCTTCGCAGCTAGTTCCTCAACACGAGAAGAGGGACCGAAACAGATCTCCTTCGTGACTGGGTCATAATCAATGCGGCGGTTCAGGTTAACCGCGTCGATGAGGATGCCGCCGTGAAAAAGAGCAGGGAAATGGAAGATGTGACCAGAAGATCGGACACCGACAGGTACACCAAGCTCGGTTGCGCGTGCGAGCGCCCTGGCTACTTCAGCAGGTGTCTCGGGAATATGAATCTCAGCAGGAAAGCGCTCAATCTTGTGGGCAGTGGGATTCATTCGTCGGCATTTCTCGTAGTCTGGGTCCCCTTGGACCAGGACCTTCTTGGAGTACTTGGGTGTAGTGGTATAGTAGCGGTCGTCTGACATGGTGTTGGATCTGTATAATGCTAAGATTGATTGAATTGTGATTGAGGCAAGGGCTATAATGCTGCAGAGAGATATCCATCTATCATCCGAGTCAGCAACAGCAACATTTGTATTGAACTGTCCCGACTATTTCCCCACCGTTTGCTCCGTAAATCGTAAGATTCAAATCACGCGTGATCTCATCCCCTTGATGAGTTGCAGAATATTCCACTTCGGAAGCTACATTGGGGTATTCGTGGCCAGTTGGAAGCCATCGGAACATTCCTAAGGCCAGTCTCTCTATACCACATGGATGAATTCCGCTAGAATTCATCGACGAATTCTGTATCGGAGGAATGACTGCGGAGAATACGTAATCCGTACTGAGCTGGGTTAGGCTACTCATTGCAACAATTATCCAGCGCTATGCTACGGACTGAGTATCCGATCCTCTGGCTACGGGGTTGCACCGCACAAGATCCGAGTCTCAAGGGAATTATACCATCCATAATTACCTAGGCTGGTGTGGTGGAAGCAGATTCAGGCGAGCCAATGGAATAATCGCTATTACGTACAAATCGTTTTCTGTGATTTCGCACACTGACTCTCGATTCATCTATCCCGATCAACAATTAGGAAAGCCGAAAGCCTCCTCTCAAACACAAATCCAGCAAGTACCAAACACTATCTAAAGCCAACACTTCTCTGATGGGTAGAAGAGTGAGCGTGGCGGAAATACGCCAACATCGGATTCAAGAAGATGTATGGATTGTTGTCAATGGCGAGGTATTCGATATGACCCAGTTTGTCCCTGAACATCCTGGTGGGGAAGATAGTAAGCCTACTACCACAAACTCTTTGTCACAACAAGTAATAACCACAGGATTACTAACTTTCTGAACTCAACAGTCATATATCAGTATGCTGGCCAAGATGCCTCCACGGCGTACAATGAGATACACTCCCCATCCTTGATTAAGACATCTTTACCACCAAGCTGCCACATAGGCATATTGGACACGACGACAATCGATGCGGCATGGAAAGGCCAGGAGAAGAATGCACATTCCAATATCGACGCTGCTATTGATGCCATATCTGAATCCACGTCCAAGCCCGATCTGAGTGAAATCATTAATCTGATCGACTTCGAGCGAGTAGCGGAAAGGTTCCTCGCACCAAAGCCTTGGGCAGTCATTCACTCTGGCTCCAATGACAACATTACACGAGATGAAAATAATACGTTTCTCAATCGAATTTGGCTCCGGCCAGAGATAATGAGAAAAGTTGGCCAGATAAATACTCGTCAAAGATTATTCGGATGTGACCTTTCAATTCCCATCTACATTTCGCCCACAGGAGGGTCGAAATTTGGCGGTGCCGAAGGCGAGATTACACTGGCGCGTGCTGCAGCAAGAACCGGTATTGTCCAATGTTTTGCGACACCTTCGTCTTATCCTCATCTGGAGATCTTGGAAGCTACGGAGAGCCAAGCTTTCTACCAGCTGTATGTGAACAAAGACCGATCAAAGTCCGAGGCTGCCATTCGGGATGCTGTTTCTACCGGTAAGATCAAGGCTCTTTTTGTAACGGTGGACGTTCCTGTCATATCGAAAAGGGAAGAGGATGAGCGAGCCTCGTCAAATCTGGGATCTGGTCAGATGAGAGACAAGAAAGGGGCAGGTTTTGCGCGTCTTGCTTCGTCTTTCATTGACCCAAATGTTTGTTGGGACGACATCAAGTGGCTACGTAGCATTCTTGGCGACATACCAATCGTCGTCAAAGGTATACAGCGGGCGTCTGATGCACAAATGGCTCTGGCAGCAGGCTGCGATGGCATCGTCATCAGTAATCATGGTGGGCGGGCCGCCGATGGTGCAGCCCCTGCTATTCTAACGCTCTTGGAAGTGAACAGGCTCTGCCCAGAAGTGTTTAAAGGTATGAAAGTCCTCATTGATGGAGGATTTAGACGGGGATCCGACGTTGTCAAAGCTGTATGTCTCGGCGCTTCAGCAGTCGGCTTTGGCCGCCCGTTTTTGTATTCTCTTGGCTATGGCCAAGAAGGAGTTGAGCATGCAATCAATAGTATGTTCCCCCCATTCTGACATATTTGACTAACAAGGCTCATTCGTGTTGTAGTTATCAAGGATGAGATAGAGACCGCCATGAGGCTTTGTGGAATAACAGACTTGATACAGGACGCTCACCCTGGTTATGTGAACACAAGAGACCTGGATCATTTAGTCCCCGGCCCAAAGGACGATCTTCCAAGCAGACGTCTTCTGCCAGAGAGCAAATTGTAGCCAGGTGCTAGACTGGGGTTAGATAGTATAGCAAGCTTTTCGTATGTTGCAATGATGTTCCTAAAATCCTTACCAATGTAGCGCCCCTCAACCGAGCCTGATATCACCCATGAGTCTACAGGGTCGGGCAAACGCAGATCGCGGACTAAGAGTTCCGCTCACTAGAGCAGATCCTATCAACTAGGTCCTAGGGTCAAGCCGGAAATGCGGGGTGCTCACGGAGATGCGAAATGGTCCTGGTCCTTGGTGTATGCTATATAATGGAGTGAGCTTGATTGCACTCCCTCTCAACGCTAAACCAGCGAAGCTTGATGCGAGTGGCACGGGACAACAATGACTTTGGTCTTATGGGCGTAATACATAAAGAATGGTGCTTGTGAAGTGAGGCCAATGGGTTGCTTTTCTTTATTCGGAACATGCTCACGGGACACATTCCGCCAATACCACGTCTTTAGCCATCAGATTGACTGGTTGTCGCGCTATCTCATCTCCTTGACGCTTTCCTCTCCAAATGATATGATCTGCCTGGTGAGGGGAACCCTTCCGCTCAGCTTACGAATCCTGTCCCCTGCAACATCTCGCTGGTGAGAGACAGTATGGTTGATATAAGAAACACATACTAGGCATTTCACACACTCTCACGTTTGTTCTCGAGATTATCAAGCTTTGCTATCTCCACCGTCAAATGAAAGCTTAATATCTTTCACCCGCTATTACATTGAGAGATGGAATCCAAGACCAAAGGCTCGGGAGCATCGGAGAAGACAGATCTCCCTTTTGAAATATCTCACTCCATGGCGGACGCCGAACCGGTGGCTAACAAGAACAATGATGCGGTCGAACTCGCCAACCTCGGCTATAAAGATGAACTGCAACGACGATTCTCGCTCCCATCTCTCCTTGGTCTCTGTCTTTGCTTGGTGGGCACATGGGAGGCCTGCTCGGCCTCCATAGCCGCAGCTTTGACCAGCGGCGGCGCGCCATGCCTCCAGTATAACTTGTAAGATCAAAGTTCAAGTAGCCTTGACTGTCAGTTTTCTCATAACCGTGACAGTATTCTCTCCTTCCTATTTACCCTCGCGATTGGGTCATCTCTTGCGGAAATTGCCTCAATCTACCGACATATGGTGGTAAGTACCAGGTGCAGGAAAAACTTGTTAAAGAAGTCTATAGTGACTGAGTTGACTCAAGTAAACAACTAATAAGGTAGAAGCTGACTGCTTTATTGAGTAGTATTTCATATCCAATAGTTCTCAAACTCAGCTCACCTCATTTTGCAGATCATTTCTATTGAGTAGTATTGTATATCCAATAGTTCTCAAACTCAGCTCACCTCATTTTGCAGATCATTTCTATTGAGTAGTATTGTATATCTAATAGTCCTCAAACTCAGCTCACCTCATTTTGCAGATCATTTCTATTGAGTAGTATTGTATATCCAATAGTTCTCAAACTCAGCTCACCTCATTTTGCAGATCATTTCTCTAATGTCTGAAGATGTGTGGGGCTGCTCAGCGATGGCATCTGCAGTTAGCCAACCATTTAGTAAACAATGTCACATCGAAATAGATAGTTGACAAGCAGTGCATGAGGTCTGCAGGTTCAGCTGCTCTCTGTTCTCTTCAGCTTCTATAATTAGCATCAAAGGTGCATGATCAGACCATACTTTCAGTTCATTCTCACGATTATTACCAATCAGCATATCAAATTCCTCAAGAATTTATATCAGGTGCCAGGGATTAATGCAATTATTGAACTCAAAATTACCCCAAGAGTGTCCTGTAAGCTGCCATCCTACTTAGAACAAGATGGAAATACAGTTACGTAGGTTTAAACAATAGTGTAACTGGGAATTATTTAAGGAGGGCAGCTCCCACAATCAGGACAAAAGATGTCAGACTCCTCCTTCATCAGACAAGCACATAATTATCTTATTTTTATACTCGTACCTCAATAAATAAGTAGCCACTATGGTGGTAAGTCTTATGTCAGTCGACTTGCAAGGCACAACGCTTACTCTTGACTACATAGGATCTTACCGATAATGCAGGCAACAAGATATTATCCGGCCCAGAGAATTGGTACAAGATTGTCCTCGCTGACGGGTCTGAATTCGGCATCGGGTATGCACCTGGAGGCTTCTACTGGGTCGGGATCGTCCCAGCTGGGCACGGAATGGTAGTCCGCTATCAGCGCTTTCCCGGCGATGACCGCCTGAACCAGGGCTGGCCCATTGGAGACAAGGGGTATTTTCGGTGTATGCAAATCGACAAACTCGGCAAGACGGTCCTGCTGAACCTGAGTATGCTTCATAGGAGGGGTTATGTGTCCCAAATGGCAGCGACCCCTGCACATGCCATGCGCGCTGAGCAGTTGGCTCATAATAGGGTTGCCTTGTACGGGTACGATGAACAAGGAAAACTCGGCGGCTTGCGTGTGATTTGGAACTCAGGTGAGAGAAATATCGATGATAGATATATCGAGCCCGATTATTATGCGGCCCATCTGACGGGACTTGACTGCGAATTTGTCAAAGTGAGCACCAATATATCGCAGGGGGCATTTTAAGTACATTTCAATTTATTATCAGATGTATATATCGATATGCTTAGTAGGGACTTGGAAGTCTAGCTTGTTAATACAACTCTATTAATAAAATTTAACTATAAATAAGATATTAGTT
>JAAVUB010000842.1:0-45331 GCA_014898885.1 Fusarium lyarnte (nom. inval.)
TCGACATCATAACGCGATTATTACGTGTCTATGAGCTCATCGAGTGCTTCAACCAGCGGCCACTATTTCCATCAATTACTGTATCATGGGAAAATAATTAATGATGCCCAAATGCCACGCATTCAGGCAACTGTCTCTATTTTATAAACAGGGTTCTTATTAACTACCTTTAATACCACATTGACTGATAGAATTCAGTATAGTACCTACAGATATAAACTAGCCTATTTCCAGTAGGATTATTGGTTAGAAGGTAAATAAATACCTAATATCCTATTTAAATAGCCTCTTTAGTTAAATTAATTATATAGCTTGTCCTAGCAGATATATACAGGCGATACCTAATTTCATCAGTCGATGGGTAAGGCACATGCAAATATCTGGGCACCCAAATTCGTTGGGCAACCCTTCCCCCAAGTTTGCAGCAACACCCAAACGGGGCCCTTCGTCTGATTGTAGATGCCGAATCATTGCGTTGTATAAATGTCCATTGAGCAAGCCCCAGAGCAGGAGAGTAAACCGGTTGACTTTGGTATGCACCTTGAATGAGCCGCGAGTCCAGAGTTGCATTAAGAGTCTTCCGAAACTTAGGATCTCACATATCATCGCCGTAGATTACAACATCCTTGATGTTATGTGATATATTGCGACGACTTGAAACGAATTCGAAAGGTGGCTTGGCGATCTCCTCAAGCGCCTGTATGAGCAATGGTACTCTTTCAGAAGGATCTTCATTTCCGGTATAAGCGTGGTAGTTGCAACTGACATTACTTATGAAGCTTTCATCCTGGTAGAAAATAGCGAGGTCAAAGCCATGTTGACTATTGTCAATGGTAAGGATAAGACTTTCAAACTTGGTAAAGTGCTCCACGTTGTTGCCGAGGCACAAGCCGTTGCCGATAACAGCAAGAAAAGGTATGGTAAATCTCCGATTCAAGGGGTTTGTATTACAGGGCTCTGTAAGACCGGTCTATCGAATTGCCTCTGTGACGATCTTGCGCTGGTAGCCACGGATAATCTCTTGCCCAGTTACAACGACCTCAGCCAAGCAAATAGAGTTGCCAAGATACGCCTCCACTGCATCCTTCAAACTTTTTAGTAGCGGCTTGACTGCGTCCACGTCGACCACTTGCTGGGTTTTTGACCCTTTCCAGACTCTTTCGTAGATGCCTCGACTCGTTATGTCATCTGCTGTTGGCCAGGTCGCGTTTTGTCGTAGCATGAAGTCCTTGTAAGCTGGTGTACCTTCGACTCTCGCAACAGCCACAGATTGGCCATAACCTGAGGAGATCGCCGCAGTCCTATCAAAAGTTACGGCCTGGTTAACTTTCAAAAGTTGCCTTAGAGTCGAGGGACTTACCCGTGGTCAGAGGTCAAGACGAGTGCTATGCCAGGAGCATCAAGGTCACCAAATGATCTATAGTCGTGAATGAAAGATATCAACCGCATGACATGTAGACTGCTAATAATCGTAATCGCCAAGATATAGGCAAGCTACCGGAATGTGTGAAACATGGTGGCTTTGTTCCAAGCGTTAGTTTGGAGGGAGAATGGGAAAAGCCAAATGAAAACAGCAAGATATTCGACTTGTAGGAATTGTACAAAATGTTGCATGCGATGGAAGAACAAAGTGGATGTTGTCGGGTCACCACTTTGCTGGGAGCACGTGATGGTTGGCTAATAAGGTTTTTGCAAATGTGAAAAAGATGCTTAGGTGTTATTACTAATATCCTGCTTTATTCAAGTGGCTGAAACGTCATCGAGGTTCGAATAAAGTTGATAAGCTTGAGTAGAGACAGAATAGACTTGTATTAGGACACCGTGGTTTATCGGCAAGCTAACAGGGACTCTAGGTGTCATTTTCTCCCTGAGTTTTAGAATCCAATCCCAATCTTCTGATAACAACGCTCTCAAATAGCCACATCAATAGTTATATGTCTCAGTGAGGATTTGTTCAGCAACGATCTCCAGCGCCTTCTTCGTCTCCAAGTGCCCAGCTAAGTTCTGTCGGCTGTTTTAATCTCTCAGCCACAAGTCTCTGCTGCAAATAACACATCTAGCTAACAACTAAGACATTATACCAAAACCCAAGTGCCCAGCACCCCTTTGCCATCACCTCATTCATCTCAACAGTAACTTCGAACGTTTTGTAGAAATCAACATATTTCTGCCCTTCATTATCCTCCGACGGTCGGTCCACCAAAGCGGATCAGAGTTTGTTGATCCATTTTCACTGCCTAGCGGCAAGGCCTAAACGTTTATAGATGCCAGACCTACTTCTTGGGTCCAATTCTTCACATCGACGATGTTATTTTCAGAAAGTGATCTGCTTGACTAAGAAGGCAATGGAGATCGTAAATGTCTTTTTTATCTATTTAAAATGCTCTATATATGGTAAATTTACACTTCATCACCTTAAGAAATAGACCACATGTCAGGCGTCAGCATGTCCAATGTATTGACTAACGGGCTCTTTGCCTTACTTAACTCGTGTTTTCAGCCTCATTTAGGGGTCCTTTCCCTTTTGAGCGTTATGGAATGGTGGCTTTTATACCGCAGGGAGCTCACTCAGGTTGCTTTCAATCTGCAGACTACAATGCAAGTCACGATTCGGAGCCCAATTGACGAAGGTCGGCTTGACAAGGAATCTATGCACAATGTGCAGAATGATGCTTCAGAGCTGAACTTTAATGTCTAGTTAACTAACTGGCTCCTGAGGATGTCAAGGCTGACAAAGTGACGGTACAAACGAGTCTACAGTATATAAACTACTCCCATCTCATCGCTCGTACTACAAGTAAGGTTGTCTGGACATTGTTTGGCGGAAAAGCTTTATTCACACTCTCGCTCGTTAATGAACCTATGTCAAGGAAGGCATACACCACGTTTCGCATAGAGCTTGGCGTAGAGGATAGCATAAGCCTTCTGCCATGCTGGAGAAGCTCCCTATAGCTCATCGATGGCGCTGTCAACTGAACTGTTTTTGGGACTGGTCTTTGGTCTGTCACGGATTTTATCCTGTTTTCTCTCAAACAAGTACTACTCCGCAGATGCCATTCGGCAGACCTGGAAGATATTCGACAACATCAAGAAACAGTATTGGGTGAAATGACAACATGAGCAGTTCTCCGTCACAAGACGGAGCTGAATTGTATTCCTTTTCCTAAAAGAATCATAAGTGAGACGAGAAGGGACAACGAGGCTGATAGCTTGTTGGTGAGATTGGCTATCTTTCTTGAATGGAAATGCTCCGCCTTGTGCCTAGGTAGGATTGTTCGGCATACCATATTCAGCCCAGCATACCATATTCAGCCAATGCTTTAGTAGTGCTATAATAGGTCTGAATTCGACAACGTGCGCCATGACGTGTGAGGAGAGCTTTCTGTCTGGACTTTGTATAAAACGGTCAACCTTGTTGAATATACTTTCGATGGTCCTTCACCGTCTCCGTTCTCCGGCGGGAGACGGCTAATGGATTGGATCAGATTTGGGTCTGTAGCCTATGGGGTCTAAAGGATTGAGGCATGGGTCTGTTATGGTGGAATTTTGAGGAATCTATGCGGCGCCGCCTAGGATGGGTCTAGCCTTGGCCACAGCGCCATGGCGTGAGGTGAACAACAAGTGGACCCTCAAGGCTCCCACAAGCCTGAAAGCTGAAAACAGGGGTCCAAGATATAAAAATGTGAGTCTTGACAGCAGTCAACAGGAACGTTACAGGCAGAAAAGCAGACAGAAAAGCATACAGAAGAAATGAAGATTAAAGAATCACTTTACTTCAACCGCCTCGAATATGAGACGAAGCTCGAGGCATTAGTTGCAAGCCACGGAATTAACGAGATTCGAGAGCGAGAGGTGCTCAAGAACCGCCAAATATACGGCTACTCTACCAAGATCGGCATGGGCGCCATCCTCTGGCTTCCGACCATGGGATTGTCAACCATCACATCCGTTGTCGGCTTCCGACAGCTTTGGGTAGCATGCTCAAAGCTCAACGTGATCAATGGCATCATCAAGAAACATAAAATCACGCCGTATGAGTGCAATCTGCGAGATCGTGTGATACCCATCGTTATCAATGTGTTAACGGCTGGTGTTGGCTTTGGGACATCAGTGCTGCTCAGCGACATCGCAGCCATTGGAGTAGAGGGAGCATCGGCACAAGGGGTAATGTTCGATCCGCCACAAGGTCTCGGGGACATAGCAGACTCAGCTGCGGCAGATCCCAGCAATTTCGCCGATGGCTTCCTCCACGGCGTCGAAGCTCAAATTGATTCGCTTTCCGCTGCGCTGGGCTCTGGCGATGTTGCTGCGAACGTGACCCAGGCAACCATGGAAAACGCGGTTCCTCTCTCGGTGGGAGGAGAGTTCATGGATGGTGGTAACTTCGGGTACGAGGCAGCGGCAACGGTCGAGCGGTTCTTGGTGCAGCAAGCTGTGGCAAGTTCGCTTGAGCACATGAGCGACCAAAGCGCGCGCAATTACCTCCGCAGCAGAATCACCCAAGACCAACAGGTTTCCGAAATACGGCCTACCGATGAAATGTACAAGTGGCATGAAGAGCTAGACGAGGTTCAAACTGCCATCCAAGTGCAATATGTTGACTTGATCACAGCACATTCAGTGTTACTGAAGAGATGCAGCACAGAGCGACACCTCGAAGCTTTGTCAATCGAAATGAGAGATCAAGTAGTGTCACTTGATGCAAGGGCAAGAGATAACTGTTTAAACGCTGAAGATTGTAAGAAAGCTCGGTTTATTAATGCGTGGGTTTCTTGTCTTAAGAAGTGGGAGGAGACGATTAAAGAACAGGCTATTAAGCAGGGTGAGTGGCAGATAATTATTAATAAGTGGCGTCAGAGCTAGTTATGTCTATGAGTATCTTTTACTAAATTAAAGGTACTAGAAAGTCAGAATTAATACTTATTTAATTGCGTACTTTATCACAACTTTAATTAGCTCCTTTATACCTTATACTAATATTCACTAATAAAATAAAGATTACCATTGACTAATTACTGAGCGCATGATGAATGTGTTCTATGAAGCCACCAGAAGAGAGAACTCCCTCTCCATGCTAGATGGATGCGTTCTCGGGTTCAAATAATTCACACTGGCCGTACAATTTCCCTCCGGTGAGCCAGAAAAGGTATACACAGCTGTCGCAGAACCATCAGCCGGGATTGAGCTAGGGCTAGACTGTTCTGTAAAAGTAACCCCAGGACCCGAAACATGAAAGACAAGATCACTAAAGTCCACATCTTCAAAGTTGGTCACGTTGACAACGAGACGGCCATCGCTCACTTTTACATCGAGGTAGCCATCATCGATATCGGGAGAGTTTGTGACAGGTCTTCCCTTGCGTTTCAACGGGAGAACGCCTGCACGGTATGCAGCTCTCTGTGCGATGAGGCTGGTGCCGTTGACATGAGGCGCAAGGTAGTTTCGCAGAAACGTGTTGTTGCGTCTCCCGGAGAAGTTTGGGAATCCATCCAGTACCTCGTTTCCTTCGACCCCGAGCTTGCCCCAGTTATCAATGACAGTGTTCCCTGACTCTGTCAGTACTGTTTCTTGCGTACATGCATGATTGACCTACACCCAGTGAGCTGTTCTGGAATCCAATCGTTGGGTGCGTAGTATTTCCCTGAGGTGAAGCCGAGGTTGTTGAACCAGGTAATGTTTCTCGAGGCTTCATCTGTTCCGAGTGTTAGCCAATCGTCAACATGAGGTATTGGGGCATGTACCAGGGTATAGTGCCTGCCAACCTGCATCATAAATGAAGTTGGACGATACCATTGTGTTGGGTGACTTGGATAGCGTGTACACGCCCCCAAAGTCGGTGTGAGATTGACCAAAATGGTGAATGAGATTTCCCTCGATCAAATTATTTTTCATTACGGTGGGTTCTTCGTAGAGAGGCTGGTAGTCGTAAAGGCCCCGTTTGACGTATTCTGGACTACCACCTTCATCATTGCTTCCCCAACCTGGAACTCGTTAGTAGTCTCACTCGCGATGAGGACAACAGGGCATACCGTAGCCGTGACAAATGCCGCTATAAGGCTGGTTGTAAATGTCATTATGAGTAATGGAGGAGAACTGTGTGTATGTGAAAAGAATCGGGACGGTAGACGACCAGAGAACGGAATTGTTGTTGAAGATATTGTTCGACGCGTGAATGTGTGACACAAGCATTTCCGGCTGTGACGGGTGGTGTGCGTCGGCCTGTATTCCTCCCACGGTAATACTGTTGCCCATTACCTGCGTGAAGTAGTTATCAGAGATATCGATGTTGTTCGCGCCGAGTCCGACACCTGTATAGTGCGCATTCTTGTCGTTACCAACACCGATGCCTCCAGCACCAAGTTCGCGGAAAGTACACGACTCCAGGCTGATGTTGTATGCCGCGCTGATCTGTATTGCGCTGGGCATCTGCCACCAGTGAGGCCTTGACGCCTCAAAATTGGGCCACAGGCTGTCATTTCCCATGTGTCCACCGGTCTGCTGGTCTATGTACCCGTAAGTATCCGGCTTCAACCAAGTGCTGTGCTTAAACGTAATTCCCTCAAAATGCAAGTCGTGAACCAGCTCCGAATAGGTCCCCCCAAGGACCATCAAGACCTCTTGTATGCCGAGATAGGCAGATACAGTGGTCATATCTTCCCCCTCCAACGGCTTATAATAGATAGTCGACTCATTTGTGTCAAGGTAAAACTGACCGCCGTCAGTCAGTAAAGCTTTGACGTTTTGAATCCAGACACCTCCATCCCAAAACGGCTCAGCGATTTGGTCGTAGCCGATTAACTGATTAGCCCATATCTGAGCTTTCAGGTGAAGGGCGCGATCTCGGGCTCCTTCAATGAGTGCAATCCGATCAGTGAAGGAATTGATTACGCGAAGCTCGCCGCGCTCAATCCCCGGGGTTTCCATGATCCAGTCGTAATCCGAGCTGTTCCAGGTCATTCCCACTTTCGTGTACTTGAAATCCGATCGATTGTAAATCTGCCGTCTGGCATATTGAGCAGCGAACCCATTTACGAAGAGGTTACGGGATTTGGTCCCCTCGGGGACTGAAGCGGACCATATCCCGTCCTTCCCTTCAACCCAATCTTTGATCTCGAGACCTCCAGAGATTATGGTATCCGAGCCAGCCCACGTAACTGTGAAGCCACGGGTGCCAGAATCTTTTTCGGTAAATATGATAGGCTCATCAATCATCCATGTTCCTGCGCCAATGTGGACAGTAATGTCACCTTCTGTGGACGGGATGAGTTCTCGGGCAAGCTCTTGTGCTTTTTGGATGCTCTGGACAGGCTTTTCGACTGTCCCAGGGTTACTATCCAGACCTTTTCGGTCAACGTAGACGTCTGCTGCCAGTGACAGGTGGGCAGCGGAGAGGCATAGAGCATACACAAGGGTGTTCATCATTTCGAGTTGTAGAGAAATAGTCGAGATACAGTACCTGGAATGGCACATATCCCCCTCATTTTATAAGTCTCCGTTGGCCGGCGATCAGTATCCTTGTGCAGCATACATGACTTATAAGCGAACGAGTCGTGTAATAAGTTGAACAATGCGTCATGCCATGCCCCATGGTCTTGGAGGCATTCCACCAATAGCTAAGCCCATGCAAAGCTAAGAGTTCATTCAATTAGCCGACGGACATTTTAAAGGTTACATTCATGATCCTTGAAGTCATTTGTGCGGCTAAATCGATTCTTTCGTGCGGGGGACCGGTAGAAACATGTTGACCGTGATCTGCACTGGCGCTCTTCCCCGCCATCCACAAAGGCTCAGCCATTCGGGAATACCAAGTGTCGTAAACGTTTTCATGCTGAGAACTCCCTGTGGGATGACTGTGGGCAGAAGGATCGGACTAGAACTCCTGAGTGCTTTACTAAGTAACGAAGACAGCAAATAGAATGAATAAATCTAAGTATCTCAGCTGTTAAAGTATGAGGTACTCCCTTGTCTAACTCTACAGGTGATCGAAGAAGACACAAGTCGCGGGTCGCATGATTCTGTTCCAATGCTGTAAGAGAGACTAATATTATAAAATTAATTATCCCCTCCAGTATCTATCTTGTTAAAGATGTTTTATGGCCTTCGCTCTTAGCACCTGGATGAGTGATCGAAAGCTGTGCTGGTGCTTTGTGCTTTTCCCAGTCGGTTCCAGGCACTTGCTTCTACCAGTGTGATGACAGAGGCTATAGGAGCGTACATTTCCCAATTGATAAGTATGTTGTCAGGGCTGGAAGACCCTTCTGTCTTCCCATGACTGGCTTCTTTCGATCGCCCCTCGGTAAAGATAAGTTCGCTCTGGTAAGCCCAAGGAAAGGGAGGTGCGGTTTAGTTGAGATGGCGAACAATGCGCGAAGAGTCCTGCGGTTCCGCGACGGGTCGACAATCCTTTTCAGAGACTGCAGTATCTCCAAAGCTGGCGACGACACATGCTGCCATGAAGCCTGAAGCCTAATTATAAAGCATAGATTCCCTTGACTTAAGCGACGAGCTAGTCCGGAGAGATGTGTCTAGTTTCAGGTTATCGCATCATGCTGCAGCCTAAGCCGGAAAGACTATCATCGACAATTTTGTCTGGACATCTGCATTGCCCATAATCACAATGATGACTGATCACTCATCTATCCGTAAAGGCTTTGCGCCACTAAAGGGAGGAATCCGCGGTGCAACATCATTGCCCAACATTCATTTGCGGTCGTCAAGGGTATAATAAGAGCCTCACGGACGGAGATGACGCAGCTGGTAATAGCTCTGCAGGGGCTGGCAATCATGGCAGCAATCGTAGCGATATGTTTGATTATCTGGCCAAGGCTGCCACTGCTTACAGAGTGGCCTCCGCAATGGCTTGCCCTGGTGGAGGGACTGGATAAAAGTGTAGTAACAGGAGAAGTGAAAGATGGTGAGACAGGAACCAGTGTTGTGTACAAGATAGTCGTGTTTCTGTCCTCGTCGGTAGAGGAGGTGGTTTACGTCTGATATGTGCTAGGCCATAATAAAAATAAGCTACTATCAACATTTATTTTTACTTTTCCATAATTAGTTTCCTGCAAGGCACAACGACATATTTGCAGCCTAACATCATGCCGGTAGATGACTTCAGCCAAATTATAAAACCCGGGCCCTTTTGCTTTCGAACGCAGCTATTAGGCCTAGGCTAGAGCCATTTCCGGCTTTTATGGCGTTACGTCTCGGGGCTATGCATAGCTGTGGCTGATGATCCCCTCGAATAAGCATACTTGGACGCAATCTGGATTCCTTGGCGCTGCCCTTTCAATTCTAGCTTCCAGTAATTCGTTTAAAATGTCTCTTTGCGGGGCGATGCCTCTCGTAGGGCTGAATTTTGCTATTAACCTTCAAAGCGCCATTTCAGCCATTGGGATTCAGCTGAACTGGTCAGTAATCCCATGGTCTCCGTCGACTCTGGTGGGACATTTAAAGCAGTCACCAGCCTGTGTATTACCGAAGCTTCGAAAGTCCTCAGCTCATGTATCACTATGCGACTATCACTAACATTTCTGTTATCCACTTTGCTGCTGTCACCCGTGACAGCCGCCCAGAATGCTGCGCTTAACACTCTACCTGCCATCTGCGCCGGGGTCAAAGAAGTGTCAACATGCAAGATCAAAACCATCGTGCCCAGTGGCGTCAAGGTCAACATGAGGACAATCAAGGTCCCCACGGTAGGCCAGGTTCAATAAGCAGATAGACAGCTCTATACTAATATTAGGTAGTGGAACAAATGCAAAAGCCGCCAATGGGTGTCATGGAATTGCCCGACCCTAAAGAAACCCCTCAGGTCTTGTAAAGGATGGACCTGCATCCCCGGTAAGGCTTATCCTCAAGACAGCAAAGAGGTTGACTGACAGTCGCTCAGGCTGGGAGAAGAAATCGAAACAAGTCCCTTCCAGTTTGACCATTCTCACCAAGGAGATTGATCTCTGCGATGAGATTCGTAGGGCGCTCGGGAAGGGCCCAGGAGACAAGTTCATCAAGTCATCAGAGGCCATCTGCGGCTGCTTCACTCGCTTGCAGAACTTCGCAACGACTGGTTCCTTCACGGCGATGTCGATTCGGGGTGAAATGACAACAGCTACCACAAAGGTCGCGGACGATACCCTTAGTATTGAAAAGGTACTTTATTCCTATTTCTCTCTCGATCTCTCGTCTAATATCTCCAAGTGCTTTGGAAAGATCAGTCTACCAATTCTCAACAACAGAGTCGATATTGCGAGTGTGCTCAAGTCCATCGCTCCTTGGGTCATTGCCCAAGCCAAGGATGTAAGTCTATCACTCACCCCGCGTACATATCTTGGAATCGATACTGAAACCAACTTCGCAGATCGATCTCTCAGTCTTTCAATCTCTCGCCCGCGTAGTTGCTGCCTGCCAAGCCGGAAACTGCAACGCGAACTCCATCAGCGCCGCCATCAACAATTATCTGACCCCCTCATTTCAACTTATGGAGCCCCCAATCAAATCAGTACTTGTCCAGTGGGATGGTGCCCTAACTCGTATCCAAGAAAGAGTCAAGGATATCAACGAAGCGGCTGACTCTCTGGCATCCAACTATGACGCTATGCGAGCTGAGTTTGATTCAAGCAAGCAAAAGATTTGCGAGGAACTGCAGCGGTGTGATGGACAGGGAGTCCCAAAATTCCTCGACCGAGGTGAGCCCACAATAACTTCAAGATGGTTGTGCAAGTACTGACGAACTGCTTGCAGTTGATGAGGTTATTGAAGCTGCCAATAGACTCTGGCCAGTCCGAGGCCCCCTTGACGTTCCCTCGAGTCGGCTCAGCGACAGGCTGGCTGAAACGATCCAACTCAGAAAAGACATCAAAAAGTATCCAGACGCAGCAAGTCTAGTCTCCATGATCAAGCAGGGCAAGTTCAAAAAGATCAGCGACATCTTCTTATTCATGCCCATCGTGCAGCGCGTACCAGAGCTAGCCAAGCAGATCAAGACTGACCTTTCACCACTCCAAGACATCGTCAAAGAATACAAGCAGCCATCTGGAGAAGCACAGGATAATACATGGTCCCTCAGCTGGTCCAACATAATCTGGCCAGATACAGAACTCACATCCGACTCACCCGAAGCAGATGCCGCTTTGATCGCCGAGTTAGACGCAGTTGACGATCTAGTCAGAAATTACCTCTCAAGCCATATTCTCGCATACAGCAACGGCATGTTCTTAATGGACGCGGAGCTCAGGGGCTTCTCGGTAGTCAATGGGTCATTTGCCATGGAGACCAAGGTGGCGACGTATAACCGGTGGGCGACAATCTCAATGGACATGCCATGCTCCAAGAAGGAGACCAAGTTGTACAAGAAGAGTGGGCTCCAAAAGTCCTTTTCGTGGAAAACGTATTTCAAGTGCAAAGTGGCTCCCGTCACGGCATATTTCCCCAAGACTCATGTGCCTTATGTTAGGATCCGAGGTGGAGCAGGAATAGATCCCAACGATCAATAGCATCCCCTATATTTCTCTTTTGTTTTTAGTCTTCAGAGTGCTTATTTGTTGTCATGTCATAAGACCAGAGTTAAACGGCTTGAGCTGGCACTACCTTGTTATATATATATATCAGCAATAAAAATTACTAGGCAGATTTACTTTCCTTCTAAGGGGTGATAATATTTGAATTAGCTTTGTCGTAGCCCTAACTACCAGGATGTATCATCGCCAGTATCCTACTCAACCTGCTTCTCATGTCTTCGCTGATCCGAACTGATCCAGTAAACACCCTTTCGTGTCTGAATCAATGGGTCGTTTGACGAATTGATGCCTTCAACGCCACCCTTCTCCGGGTTGGGATGGAATGCGATCTGTTGCTGCTTAGCGGCATTGTCATCCGAAACCTTGTTGATCTCCAGTGTTCCCACAGGGATGAACGTTTTGCTCTGGTATGGCTTGGTAGCGTCATCTAGCACATCATCGGGACCAGCAATATGTGCTTGAATGGTAAGCCCAATTGGTTTGTCTGGGAAGCGTTGCCTGAGGTCATCCTCTAAGTAGTCGTTACCAAGCTTCGCAAGTACCTCCTTATCCTCGGGAGTCTTGTTAGGGTAGAGGTGCTCTCCATCCGCTGGATCAAGACGATAACGGACATTTGTGCTTTTGCCGTCTTTGTTAGTCAAGACATGGGTGTTGGGCTCGTAGTACGTGATGGTTCCGTAGTTATGAGGATTGGGCTTCTCAGAGGCCACGAACACTGCAGCAGACTTGTGCTCAGGCTTTCCAAGGAAGGACAAAAACGCAGCGTGAGCTTGATCGTAAAGCTTCTGCTCTTTGGAGTAGTCACCGCCGCCAGCCTTGGCCTTCTTGAGCTGCGCCTCGGCAAACCCATCAGCGCCAAAGAGCTTGAGGAAGGTCAGGAAGTCTTCGCCATTGCGAGTTGCAAACCCGTTGAACGAGTGGCTGATCAGATCAGTGTGAGTGTTCTCGTCGATCTGGAAGCGAATGGCGACGCCCTTGGGTGTAGCGCCGTCTGCCGCGTCCGCAACATGCGGCAGACCGCCACCCACGGAGAACCGTGCGATCACCTTTGTTGAAGGATTGTTGAAGTGAGCAGCTGTGGAAAGCGTCTTGGCCTCTTCTGTTGGCGTAAAGGTGCCCTCGACGAGAAGACCTTTGGCATGAGCTGTAAGTTCAGATTGTCAGCCTTGAATCTTAGTCTATTATCTTGAGAAGCTTACTTGTTCGGTAGCCTGGATGCTTGCCAAAGATTGCTTGCATAGCATTGACCAAATCCTGAGGGAGCTGGTCCTTTGGCGGCTGAGTCTCATTTGACGAAACGTTTGGGGCAGGCTTGGATGTCTGATCTGGTGTGCTGCTCGCTCCAGTGGTCGGGTAGATGACTTGAGCGGACATTTTGAAAGGCACTTTGTAAATAGCTTGAAATGATTGGGAACTGGATGACAGTGAGTTCAACGAGAGAAGGGCAGATATTTGAGGGTTGATATGAAGACGACCTTGGGGGACCGACTCGAGACAGTTGAATACACAACACATACGCGTATCCGCCAGATACCAGCACGTAACCTGGCAGTATAATCACAAAGTAGGGATTATGTTCTAGAGCGGCCGCTGCCAAGTCGAGCAAGGCGTTCCGCACTCTATCGTCCACCACTGGTGATCGTGTAGTCGAGACATGGCGTAAGAATGAGCTTGCAAACTTATGCATTGCCATAACGAAGATTCCATCGTCGTGCATTTCAGCTAGCCACAGCGATATCAAGCTTACTCATGCTGACCGGAGGGGTAGAGCGTCCACAACGCATATCCTCGAATCGTCCAACACTGTGCGGCAGGAAAAGCTTGATATTATCAGGGATGGTTCACACTAGGCAATTGTCAACTGATCAGGGATCTTATCCCTCCAATAGCGGTATGCATTTCATATTCGTATCTGGGACTGGTTAAGGTTTCAGCTCTATGCAGAGTTGCGAAAAAGAATCTGGCTGCCTAAGTAGCTCAGGGATTCTATTGTTACTCTATGCTAGTAAGGCTGACATGCATTACGCAGGGGTCTTGAGAGCACAAGAAACCTGGCTCCACGAAGCAGACTCGACGGAGTGGGAAAAAAAGTCTCGAACATTGGGTAGAGGAGAAAGAGCAGGGCTTGGTGTCTCACAATTGATTAAACCGCAGGAATGGTGCTATTGCGAAAATAACGTGGCTTAGTGACGAAATTTGAGACATACATGCTTAGCTCGAACGTCAGCAGTTTTCCTTCAGCCGTGATTGGGCTGCATAACCAACCTTGATCGCGAAGATGCATAGAACATACGTTATTGGGGTTTAGACCAAATAGTCAATGCAGTTGCGGGTCCCGCCATTTGTTCTTGGTATACAGGCCACGTCGCCTATTCCCTATTCCAGCTGTGTCTCGAACCTTTTAGGTGTAGTACGATGGGCCTAATGTCAATTCTGGTACTACTAGCCAGCCACAATAGAAACGTCTAGCCGTTTTACAGGCGGTAACATGCCGAGTTATGAAACAATTGAGATTATTTGCGCCTTTATAGAGCCTAGATCTGGGTTGAAGCCTTTGCGCGAGACGTGGTCTGGTCGTATCTGGAGCTGTTTCAGCTGATGACCAAATGCACACCGCTCATTTGCGCAGCTGTTATCCGCCTTCTGCGAGCGCGTCCACAGAGATCCCCTGCACTCGGCCGATTATATGCATATATCTTCAACGGGAATTACCGCAGCATTGACTAGGTTATGGGCTTCCCTGTATGCTTTTCCGCTGACTCAGATTGCTACACTCAAACCTCGGCTTACCCGCTCAAAGCCAAGAGCTATTTTGTGCAGTCAATGGTCGGAGCAAGTACTTGTCTTCTAGGCATTGTTGACTGATAGGACGCATTATTATTCACCCCCCTGTAGCTGGTTCGAGGCAGGCTCAGGCCGCCCGGTCTGGGGCCATCTGTTCGTTTACCTAAGCTAGCTACCCGAATAGTGTGTTCCTCCGCGACCCATAATTGTCTTCTTGAGATGCAGCTATGGACCCGTGGCTGGCTGAGAAACTTAGCTTTGTTCTTGTGGCGAGCTGAGGTTGTTGTCCGAAACATCATACATTCTAGACTCGCATTGAACGACATGGTGCTGACAGCTCTAGACTGTTTGTGTCAATCGCCAAGACGATGAGGGCTGAGCAGCAGCCCCGGGTCTTCGTCCACGCTGACTATGCTACGAGGAGGAGTTGCTTTGATCTTCGTGGGGTCATTGGACACATGCAGGCAGGGGCGATATATAAGGGAGTTGATAGACCGTCACCAGAAATATCTATTCCCTCTCATCATTCAATCTTCCTCTTTACCAAGCAAGCACATCTTCCATTATGGCAACAGAAGCTCCTCTCGCACCTCGTCCTCCTCAGTTGACATTGGACGAGATTCTCAACTCCAAAGTCAACTACGCTGTTGAGGACGATCCTTTAGAGGTCTGGGACAAAGGCGTCTTCCTTAATGAGCTTCTCCGACAAGGAATCGTCCTCAACACTGACAAGACTGGCGCTCTCGATGGCAAGCTTGTTGCGAGGAAGGGTCTCCAGACTGGTACCTATATGGGCACCCGCTTGGCCTTGACTGAGCTGTACAAGATTCTCGAAGAAGCGTAAGCAACACGTTCCTATCTCGACTATTTTCAAACTCGCTAACCAACATTGACTAGTGCTGCCTCTCATTTTGACACTCAAGGCTTTGAGCCCATCTTCCCCGTCAAGCGTGATCTCGCTGTCAAGCAGAGCGCCTACCAATGGAGCGACCTCAGCGATTCCTATCCTCCCCATCTAAACAGTCTTCCTCAGGATGAGAACCAGAGTCTAGATGGCGCCCCTAGAAAAGACGGCGTCGGACAGATCTTCAACAAGACCGAGAGGGAATTCGTCATCAAGATTGCTTCCATGTTCTCCTTCATCATCCCCAAGGAACTCTCTTCAACCGATGGTCCCTACGTCGGACCAACCCTTGCGGATGTTGAGAAGTGGAACAAGGATAACCAGCCAAAGGACGAATGTGCCGATGGTCAGGGTGCAAAGCCCAACGGTGCTGTTGTGAATGGCGTCAAGCAAAGCCAGAACGCAGACATCATGAAGGGCAGAAACATTGGCGAACATGCTGATTGGTACTCTGACGCCAAGTTTGCGCAGCAGCACTTTAGCGGTGTTAACCCATCGACTATCGAGACTGCTCCTGCTGAGAAGATCGAGGCTTACATTGCTGAGGCAGAGAAGCAAGGCCTTGACGCGGTGAAGAAGTTGCTCGAGGAGGGCAAGGATCTCTTGATTCAGGATTACTCTTACTTCCGTGAGGCCACGAGTGTCAAGAACGACGAAGAGTTCAAGAACACTATCCCGAACCCTGACCCCAACGGGCAACCTAGCTATCGATATGCTGCGGCTTCAGTCGTTGTCTTCCAGCTCCACGAGGACGGCCGACTTCACCCACTGGCCATCACCCTTGACTACAAGGGCTCTCTCGACAACTCGGTCACCATCTTCAACCGGAGATTGAACCCCGATGATCAGTGTAAGATCGCTGAGAAGGACGACTGGCCGTGGAGATACGCCAAGACCGTTGCCCAAACAGCTGACTGGGCACGACATGAGGTAGCCACCCATCTTGTTGACACGCACATGATCGAGGAGGCCATCATCGTCGCCACCAACCGAACCATTCCCGAGCGTCACATTCTCTACGAGATCCTCAGCCCTCACTGGTTCCGAACCCTTGCCCTCAACGATGCTGCGCGCAAGCTTCTCGTTCCCCTCGTCATCGCCCGCATCTCCGGCTTCGGCTCTGGACCTAAGCCTGATCCCAAGGTCGGTGCTTTTGGACTGGTTAACTGGTCGTACAAGAACTTCAACTTCCAGGATAAGTACATTCCCAACGATCTCAAGAAGCGGGGCTTTGACATTGAGGGTGAAACGGGTGATAAGTACCGCAACTATCCCTATGCTACTGATATGTACCTCCTCTGGGGTATCATCAGGGAATTTGTCAAGTCTGTTCTCGAGACGAAGTATACGTCGGATGAGGTCGTTGCTAAGGAAGCTTGTATTGCCGACTGGTGCAAGGAGATCCAGACGAATGGCCAGATCCCAACTTTTCCTACCATCACCACCGTTGATCAGCTCATTGATGCTGTAACCATGTGCATCCACACCGCATCACCCCAGCACACAGCTGTCAACTATCTCCAGGACTACTACTACAGCTTCGTTCCATCCAAGCCCCCCGCGCTCTGCACCCCTCTGCCCAAGACCCTCAGCGATCTTCAGGGCTACACCGAGCAACACCTCACCGACGCTCTCCCCATCGGTACCAAGGACGCCAAGTGGAAGGACTGGCTTCTCGCTGCGCAACTGCCCGAGCTGTTGAGTTTCAAGGTCGAAGACCGATACAACCTCATCACTTATGCCAAGTCTCTGTACAATGTTAACAAGGACCGCACCATTACTGAGAACAAGGAGTTGAACTCGGAGGCTATCAAGGATGCGGCTGAGGTCTTTTACAGTCGACTCAAGAATGCGGGGCTGGCGTTTGAGTATATCTCTGCGATACAGACTCCGGGCTCTATTGAGTATCCTGTTCTTCAGCCAGAGGTTACTGCTGTTTCGATCTTGATTTAGCGGATTCTTGTGTTGGGATTTAAGTTTTGGGTTCACATCACTTTCAGTTCCATAGCCTATTGATTTATGTTATTAAAAATGAGCTTTAATTAAATGCAACGATTGCACGTGATTGTTTGATTGAGCTTGACTTCTTGGAAGTGGATTTTGGTCTTTGAACAGCTAGAATTCCGCGAAAGGGTGTTTTGGCTGCATATCTGCATATCAAGCTGTCATTGACCTTAAGAATTTACAAGATCATGCCACTTTATGGTCAAGATTCGAGCGGCAATAAGAGACTTCAAGCTTGGGGCATCTCAACACATATGTAGGATGTAATCCATTGCCTTCACTGCTACCTCAAGGTTGATCTTGTGGCCAGCGAGTACCTCAATATCTGATGACCGTACAGTCTGTACACAACGTCATGGCTTCGCTCTTGTTCAATCGCATCCGCAAGGCATCCATGACACGTTGTTCTTCATCAGTGACGCGCTCACTGTGCCCGAGAGCATGCCCGATCCCATCCTCAGATCAGGTTCCCCTCTTTATGGCGTTACTTTGCGGACGCCTTCTTCGCGCTGACAACAGAGGCGAAGCGCTGCCAACATCCAATCCCCTCAATCCAGCAGCTCAGGACCCATTTCCACCACAGCAATCCCCACCTCGGAACGCCATGTGGCACTAATCTTGTGCGGTCAAATGCGACAGCCTCTATCGAGTGTATCACGACAAGTGGCGGAACTCCTGTCTTGACAATCCAGCGAAACGTGTCTGCGCTACCAGGGGAGATGTTGTCGAGTATTTGCCAGATCGGGTTGTTTTCGGATATCAAGGTGACGCCAGCTAAGCACAAATAAGAGAATACGGCGCCACCAAAGACCAGGGCGGTTATGCCGCGTGGTCTCGCGTATTCGGTGATTTTCACTGGTGAGGCGCGTGTAGACATTGAGGCGGGTGCAGATTCGGTTAATTGGCGGCTAAGTTTGACGAAAGACGCGTTATGATGGTAATAAAAGCAATGTCTTCCATTTATCACGAAGGGACATGAGCTATTTAAAAGAGCTACTAACATATTCTGACAGCTTAGACTAGACTAGTCAGTCTAAGTTTGCGAGCCTCTAGTTCCATCGATCGCCAATAACAATCGTCATGTCAGTCTTCTAGATTGATACTAGCTTGCGAGTGGATGGACAACTCAGTCTCAAGAGATGTTGGCACGCGAGTGCCTCAGGCATCAACAGTGGCTACGTGACTCCACTCTGCTACCGACGAAATGGAAGGCTCAAAGCGGGTCCAGATCACGACAGAATGAGTATAGCGCCACTATGATTAAAGAGAAAAGGGTTCTTACCCGGTAGCATCTTGCAAAGAGTGGAATATAGAAAATCATTGATGTGGGAGGCGTTCTATACCACAAAGTCAAAGATGTAGTAATTCTATGTTGTTTTCACTTTGTCATGGGCGTAAAACTTCTTTCAACACCCAAACTTTAAGCATGTAGTAGTTAAAAAGGTGCTCAGGATCTGGTTTTAGGTAGTTGGATCAACCGGGAGGACTCGACGATTCCAAAATAGTCATGAAGGAATCCTTTCTTCAGCTTGATCCGCAGGCAGATGCTGTGTTGACCTTGGAGCGGCCAAACTTGCATTTACTTCGTCACGCAGCAACAGACAATGATGCTTCAGCGACAAGCACACTAGACGACGATCCAGTATCGACGGATTCGCCAGCAACAACCCCGCAAGCCAATCGTTACAGACAAGTCGGAGCACGATTGACAATTACTACGACACCACCGAAAACGGAGGATGAGATGAAATCGCTACGGCCATTCCAAGAGAGTGGCTATCCGAACCAGATATCATTTCGCGTCTCGGTCAAGCATCTCTGCCTTGCGTCAAAGGTCTTCACAAAAATGACCCAAGGCAGATTCAGAGAAGCGAAACCAAACAATCGAGGAGTTTTGGAGTTCAAAACATCTGAATGGAATGCCGAAGCACTCCTCGCCGTGCTGAACATCATCCACGGCCATCACAAGAATGTACCCCGGCAGCCAAGTCTGGAAGTCATCGCACAGATCGGGCTTATCGTCAACTACTACGACTGCATGGATATTGCACGGGTATTCTTCGAGCGCTGGCACTCGTCGGCACAGAGTTGGAAGAAATTTATATGCTGGTTCCCTCAAGACAACCTTATTAAAGATATAGGCTTCATCGGCGACGAGGGAACGACTGCGCTATTCATGGCTTGGGTTGCTAAGGACCAAGCAGCTTTCAAGGCATTGACAAGCTCTGCAGCGCTAAGCACAAATGGGCTCATTGAAACTAATCTGCCTATGCCGCCTCAAATTCTGGGTAAGTTAATGACCCAATGCCTTTGAGAGATACCACGACTGATCCAACCTAGAAAAGATCAACAATAAGCGTATTGAAATCCTAGATCAGATGATTTCCCAGCTCTACAGCGTGAGAGACAATCTTATCGCAAGAAGCGTCGGCTGCCGTCCAGAGTGCTCTTGCAGACTTCTGGGATATCTCGTGCAACAAATGCACCAGCAAGAGCTGCCAATGACAAAGCCGGACCAGCCGTTCTGGGGGTATAGTGTTATTTCCATCGTCAGGATCATTGGTCGTTTCAGTCCCATCGACACTCCTCTCTGGCTCAGATGCCACTGCACGCTCGAGAGTCACTTGGCTTTGTATCGGAATAGGAAAGACCTCGGCATTGCTGTGCCAGGCCTAGACCTGGAGGACTTTGAGTAATTGGGCTTGTTAATAATAGATTGGTTGCAAACATTTGCCAAGGCGGCTAAAAACACGAGAATAGCCAGAATTGTTGGTCTTACAGGGAGATACTTCAGATCTGTCTGGAGATCTAGCTCCTTGCCCGTTTTGACAAACGCTGACCCCTGCGTGTGTGCCCAAAAGGGGATAGTGCATATAGCCAGCTATGACTTCTGTGACGTCGGAGGAAGCGAGATGTCGGGATTAACCCCAAAGCGGCTACTGCCGGGCCAAGGCCAGGGGTAGCGAGAGATGGATGTAACCTGTTTCACTGTTTGCGACCGTTTCATTGGTCTCGACCTGAACACCAGGCGTTGTTCGTCTCATCCAATCTCAGCGAGCCCTCCCCAGCCTCACGACAATATGCGGTATGCCAGAATACGAGTCTTGAGACGATGACTTGGCAAGGGGACACTCCGCCGCACGCGTTTTGGATCGCAGCGCTAAAGAGGCATCGCAGGAGGTCGTTTGGCCTCATGGGAAAAGTATAAAGCCAAGCTTCGGGTCGTCGGTCTTTGGATCTTCAGTACTCACTCAACAATCTCATTCTAATACCTACTTTCAATTCTTTTCCGCTGGTCGGTTAATCCATTTCACATCCCACTTCTTCATCACAATCAATCGCCCAGAAACCAACAAAAAAAACCGCTTCTTCAACAATTCAAAATGCAGTTCTCCATCACCGCCATTGTTCTCGGCCTCGCTGCCTTTGCCTCCGCCGGCATCGTCGACACTGAGGGTGTGCGCAACGCCCCTCGCAGTGCTGTTCTGACCACCCGCCAGAACGGACAGAACGGTGGCCGACCTGTTCCCAGCGGCGAGTGCTGTGTCGCCAACACCAGCTTGAAGCAGGATGCTTGCACTGCTTCCAACGGCCAAGCCGGTCGCTGCGTTCCCGGTGGAAACAACTGTAAGTAGCATCAGTTGATACCGAGTGTAGTATGTCGCTAACGATAGTCATAGGTGGTAGCCGATTGAGCTGTGTCGCCCAGGCAAACCTGCAATGTGATGCCAACGTCATTGAGCGTGGAAAGGATCTTTGCCGCGCCAAGGCTGCTAACGGCCTCTTTGATGGTGGTAACATCATCCAGAACCTTAGCCAGGCCAAGGTCAACTAGGGGATGCATTGGAGCTGTAGTTAGAAGGGGGGCCTGGCGTTGAGGACCTTGTATAAAGGAGTTACGGGATCTGAAATGGATCTATTATAAAAAAATTTATTATTTGGCCAAAGTGGTATTTCAACATGCGCTGTGATTGATGGATTAAGATGTTGGCTGGCGCTTTATTTCCATCTTAGAGAAATAACCAGCTTTCGTCTTGCTCCCAGATAAATCCCAACCAACTCTGTTTGTCATCGTCATTACCTTGTCCCCGCTCCCAAATTCTTTCAAGCATCCCCATAGCAGTCCTAACATTGTAGCAGCATGAAGATACCCAAATATCATGCATAATTTTCTTGACCTTTTCCCTTGCTCGCAAGTCTTGAGCTTCAGCGCCCAGGATGAAAGCGGGCCATACCAGACTTTTGATATGGAAGTCGCTTGCCGATATCTGGGACATGTGTACTATGCCAAGACTCGTGAGTCTACAAATATCCAATTCAGGTAATGGTGGTCGGCCAAGTGCTTCCCTGATGATATGATGGGCGTAGATGCCGACCGCTGCTTTGTATGCGTGGGCGAGATGATATCTTGACTCATGATGCTGAGTATCCGGAAAGTCATTCGCCCATGACCGCGGTGAGAATGTGTCCAGGTTACCGAGAATTAGAGCGATGGTTTCGTCTGCATGGGCGGAATGATGTGGCACGGTACGCAGCGTATTCAGGGCGTGTAGCAGCGAGAGAAGGTCTGCCGGGCAACCGATCCATGTCTGTTGCTCGGATCGCCGAAGTGTGTCTAACAAAGCAAGATCCAGCGGCATGGGTGCGCCACTCAGCGAATGTGATGAAACAAGGGTGCTGCCGAGTATCCCGAACCTATAACTGTCAGTAAGGGGAAGTTATCTTAGTTGGCAGGTCCCTCACGTCGTACAAGCAGTGTCGAAATACTCCAGCCAATTTTCCGAATCGCCCTTCACCAGCCCTTTCCGAAGCCTGATGAGTTCTTCAGCCCCCCGTAGGTGATACTTCCAACCTCGTGCCCCAAACTCAACAACATCTAGATTTACGAACAGTAGAACCGCAGCAATCACTGCGTCGCTGTTCATCTCGGGCTGGAAGTTTAGCTCATGCTTGAGGTATCTTAACGCCTTCTGCTTGTTGAGCAGTGCTATACGTAGCACCTCGCTATGATCTGGTTGTATCTGAGCTTGACTAATGGTAAGCCGGTGCGCAATGTGGAAGGCTGAGATGGAGATCATTGTATGTGATAAAGACTGGCTGAAAGGTATCAAAGGCATGAGAGAAAGAAAAGGATTGAAGGATGAGTTGTTGTAAACAACGCACTCTTTAGAGAGCTCTTGATGAACTAGCAATATTGCAAGTCAGTGACTGTTGACTGCTCACAAAGACGACTCACAGTATCGTATGTAATCTCGGAAGCTTCTGGGTATGTCCTGTAAGCCTGGGTCTACCAAACATGATGCAACACCTGCGCAATCTGTGTAGAGCTCAGTGACAGCTGTGTTTCCCTGGCTATTGACATTATCATCAAAGGTAGCCCTATTCATCATCTTTCCTCTACTGGCCATGCTGTTGGTCCATACAATCTTCTTCTTTCGTTCATAGCCTGCGCACGGTAGCAAGACAGACGCACAGCGGTGACATGTGGGGAGTAGCCTGTCGCATCTGACATGCCTTTGTCGACACGTTTTGCACGAATTAGCTGCATGTTCGTCCTGCATTGCAAGTGGAGTTGAATCTCTGGCTCCAGCCTTTTTTCAATTAATGTCTAGTATCAGATCGAGACTGAAAAAGATGCGGGCCAAACAAAATTCGATCTGTTGAACATAATCGTTGTAGATGAGGTGATCGACGTTAAACCGGATCTGGAAGCCTGGACGCGAACCCTGTCAATGCGGGTTCCGATTCAATTCCGGGGCAGGATATCGACCACTCATGGCTCTGTAAATGTTACGTGGCGGACTAGTGCTTTGTTCTTGATAGATAAGTTCAATGTATTTTATACGGTTGATTGCTTGCCTGAACGACACTCAACGTCACCCCTTCTCAGGTTTCACGGATTAGTTGTCCAAGCGCGTGATTTCGCCATCGTCGCTGATACTGAGTAATTGGCCATGTCCTGTACTCCAGGGATATGCATAAAAGGTCCATTGGGCCCGCGGTGAGGATCTCGAGTTCTAGCATCCATGTTGCCTCTTTGACACAATAGCAAAGATGAATCTCAACTATCGCTCAGACAAACCTTCTGTAGTCCCCTCACCTCTGCCCCAATCTGTCGGATATGGCGTCGTGGTTGCTGCTGGTTTGGCATTTGCCTTTGGTGAGTTTCCCGCTGATGCCAGAATCAGAAGTGAAAGGGCTAACTATGAATAGGTATGATGGGCTTGACCGCGATCCTCAAGAAGACCTTGAACGAGGACAATTCCAAAGTGGAAACGTAGGCAGCTTGGGCACCCACTTGAGCTTACACATACTGACGATAAGACCCTAGTTTCATGGTTGCCAACAGAACGGTACGAACCGGTCTAGTTGCGTCTGCTGTCGTTTCGGTACGCCACTATCTCTCTCTCTATCTATAGAACGACAGATATACTGACCGTACTACAGTCATGGCTATGGAGTACCGCCCTGTTGAGTTGCGTCCTTGTTACCTACAGCTATGGAATCAGCGGCGCGTTCTGGTATGGCGCTGGGTGCTCAACTGTTATTGTCTTCTTTGGCTACCTGGGAACCGTTTGCAAGGGGCGCGTCCCTGAAGCACATACTATTCTCGAGGTCATTAGAATTAGATACGGTAAGTCACCATGTGTAGAAACACGGGCTTTTACTGACAAATTTCACAGGAACCGTCGCGCATCTGAGCTTCACTTTCTTAGCTATCGTGAACAATCTGCTTAACACGATCAACATGATTCTGGGCGCATCGGCGGCCATATCTTTCTTGTAAGACCTTCTCTCTATAGCATTAGTCACACTGCTGACATTTTGCAGAACAGGAATGCACATCATGGCATCGACCTTCTTGTTGCCTCTTGGTGTCGTTCTCTACACGCTTGTTGGTGGTATCAAGGCAACGTAAGTAAGCCGATGATGGTGTTGACTGACGATAGTTGACTTCTGAAAAGGTTCCTTACGGACTATATCCACACCTTCGCGATCCTCATCCTCAGCTGTTGGTTGACAGCCAAGGTGATAACATCGGAATCTGTCGGCTCAATCGGACGACTCTACGATCTCGTTGTCGCCGCTCAGTCGAACCATGTTGTTGAAGGCAACTATGAGGGGTCGTTGCTCACCATGACCTCCCAACAAGGTATATACTTCGCAATCATTCTTCTCACCTCGAATTTCGGGGCCGTCGTCGTATGTCACCCGTTTTATCATGACCCAGCAAGGCCTAACATGACCAGATGGACACTGGATACTTCCTCAAGGCATTCGCTGCCTCGCCGAGCGCTGTTGTCCCAGGCTATGTGCTGGGTGGTATTTCCTACTTCAGCATACCTTGGTCGCTCGGTACTGTCGTGGGCATGGCGTCGCTGGGACTCGAAGCGCTTCCTATCTTCCCCACATACCCCAGAGTCAGTAATCTCTTGGATATTCATGGGCGACGGACTGCTAACGTTGCAACAGCTAATGACCGGCGCCGAAGTCACAAACGGCCTCGCCCTACCTTACGTGGCCGTCGCTGTTGCGGGCAAGGGAGGTGCCGTGGCCGTTCTACTAATGACTTTCATGGCTGTAACCTCAACACTGTCAGCACAAATTCTTGCTGTATCTTCAATCTTGACCTTTGACATATACCGCGTATACTTCAATCAGGAAGCTTCAAACAAGCAGGTAATTCGATGGGGACACATCGGTGTTGTCTTCTTCGGTGTAGTAGCTGCGGCCTTCACAGCAATGTTCCATTACATCGGGGTGGACATGGGCTGGACGCTCTACATGCTCGGTAAGACCTCCGACGCGTCAACTCCATTGTTTACTAACCGCTCGTCAGGAATTCTAACGTGTCCCGGCGTTATTCCGCTCATCTTCACAATAATCTGGCGCAAACAGACTAAGCTCGCCGCTATTAGCTCCGCATTCCTAGGAATGGCAACGGGCCTTGGAGTCTGGCTCGGCTCCGCATACGCCTTTTCCGGAGAAGTAACGGTTGCGTCGACGGGAGGGACCCTACCCTGTATGTACGGCACCGTTGCATCTTTATTCAGTCCTTTGCTGTACAGTGTTGTGATTACGTATATCCGGCCTGATAATTATGACTGGAGTCAGTTTAAGGAACAGAGGCTGGCTGTTGAGCCTGATGATAGCTCAAGTGGATCAGAAAGTTCTCAGGGTAAAGGTGCAGAGCAGGTTACAACGACTGAAACGGAAACATACGAAACTTTGAACGACAGCGATCAACGTCGGTGGACTAAATATGCTCTCTATTGGGCTACTGCTACGTTTCTTGGGCACTGGGTATTATGGCCACTGCCAATGTATGCAGCGAAATTTGTCTTTAGTAAAGAGGTAAGTTTATTATCGTATCCTACCCTGCAGTCCTTTATTCTTTTGCATGATCACGCGCCTTACTCGTTACTCACATCAACATCTTGCTGATCCTTACTCCTCCAGTTATTTACTGCATGGATTGTCGTGTCTCTGATCTGGCTCTGGTGGACTCTCCTCGTGGTCGGCTTCTACCCGATCTGGAACGGCCGTGGTCAGATATCCGCTGTTACACGAAGCATTTGGAAGTCTCAGTCATGATTCATCGACATTCTCCAGGCAGGCTGGTCCACAATCGGCCGACGACACTCAACGCCTTGACGTGGAGAAGAGCTCCAGCGCACAAAAACAACAAATCGCCGGGAACGTATTTGAGTCATTCGACCCTCGTAACAATAAAATTGTCTACTCACAAAATGCCTCATTTCTTCACATAATGAATGACATGCCAAGCAAAAGCCCCGAATATGGCGTAGCTGAGCCTCCCTTTGCACTATCGATTCCCTACAACTCCACTTTATGGATCAGATCAAGCTTTTAGTCAAGCTTTGGGGTGAGACATTCCTGACAGATGCAGACTAACTCCCAATAGTTGCATTCCACAATTGTATTACCGGATTAACGTGACAATGCCATCCACTCAATCAGGAGTAGTCCAGGGGCTCGTGGTTGAGCGGCAACGCTATAACGTTAGCGCCACCCGTGCCCGTTATTCAATGACATTCCCTTGCATACTTCAGATTCCAATAGCCTGGAACCAGGAACGCTTTTAGTGGATGTTTTTCATTGCGGGAGAGCAGCGATAGGCGGAATATCGGTACTGAAGATGTCTTACCTTACTAGTTGTCACTATTGGATACTCGGCGAACCAGCCAAAGAGGAATGTTCTAATGCAAGGTACGCTGTTCTAGACTTTTACCACTAACCCAAACAACACATCAAATGCCATTGTCGTGTAAAATGGATCCCAATGTCATTATCTATATATACTCATCAGACTTGACGTCTCCTTTTGTTATTCATCATCACTCACTCACTCATTCGTTCTTTAGTCATTCTTTAACATAGTCACTCGTTTCACTATGCGTCTGTCTTCAGGTCTTCTCGTGGCTTGCGCCTCGGGCGCTTTCGCCCAGAACTTCAAGAGGTTCACCAACAGCAGCACTTCTGCTCTTGAGTCCAGCACTACTCTCCCCACCAACATCGACACCACCACCGGTGCAGCTCCCAGCTCTACCACCTCTCCTGCTACCTCTCAGCCCGTTGATCTCGGCTCTGCCCAGCTTGGTCAGGGTACCAGCTTCGTCACTGGTCCCAATGGCGAGACTGCCGTGTAAGTTAACCTCCACTGACTGGTCCACGATGATGATCTGACAAGATTACAGTCGCATGGCTGCTGCCGCCAACGGTGTTGCTGAGTTCAGCGCTTCTGCCGAGATCACCGAGATCGAGACCGGAAGCCAGATCCAGATCCGCTTCGACATCAGCGTCAGTGCTGCCGTCGAGGCCCGCAAGCGTGCTTTCGAGGGCTGCACTCTCGATGTCAAGCTCGACGGCGAGACCATCTACTCTGAGCCCCTCGCCGACACCAACGGTGCCGCCGTTGAGCAGGCTAGCAACCCCACTGCTCTCAACTCCGACAAGCCCGATATCCAGTTCCTCCAGTCTTGCGGTTCCGAGCCCGTCCAGCTCGATGTCTCTAACCTCGCTGTCGCTGCTGCCACTGATGGTGGCTCTACTGGCCTTCCCACTGGTGCTGCTACCGAGACTGCTACCGAGACCGGTACTGAGGTCGCTACTGGCACCAACTCCGAGGGCGCTACCACCAACTCTGAGGGTGAAACTGTGATCCCCACTGGCACTGAGACTGGCTCTGCTATTGCTACTGGCACCAACTCTGAGGGTGCTACCACCAACTCTGAGGGCGAGACCGTCATCCCCACTGAGACTGCTATTGAGACCAACAGCGCTGGCTTCACCACAAACTCTGAGGGTGAGACTGTCTTCCCTACCGGTACTCAGACTGGAGCTGCTACCAACAGCGAGGGTGCCACCACCAACTCTGAGGGCGAGACTGTTATTCCTACTGCTACCGGCACTGAGGCTTCTGCTTCTGCCTCTGCTACTTCCCCCGCTGGCTTCCCCGGCTCTATTGGTGTCTTCACTCTCTTCGGCTGTGTCGGTTCTTCTGCTGGTTTCCCCACCTTCGAGCTTGCTGAGACCAACGCTCAGATGGATCTTGAGCGTTGTGCTTCCCTCTGCACTGGCCGTGCCTACTTTGGTGTTTACGATACGTGAGTCTCATTCCGTCCAATCTGATACATCATACTGACCTTTCTAGTGCTTGCTACTGTGGTGATGAGGTTGATGCCGACAACACCAGCCGTGTTGATATCGACCAGTGTGATATCCAGTGCCCTGGCGACCGTGACAACTTCTGTGGTGGTGATACCCGCCGCAACCGTCTCCAGGCCCGTCAAGCTGTTGCCGCCGGCCGTCTTCTGACCGTCTACGTCTCTGCCATCGGCGCCGGTGCCACTGTCACTGACTCTGTTACCGAGACCGTCACCGACCAGACCACTGTCACCACCACCTTCACCACCGCCATCGTTGGCCCCCAGACCACCACCACCGCGACCGTCACTGCTGTCCAGGTCTGCTTCAACGGAAAGTGCTACACCCAGGGCTCTGATACCACCGTCTTCATCTTCATTGAGGTCAACGGCAGCGACTGTGACAACGAGTGGGTTTTCATCACCGAGGAGTGCTCTTGCCAGGGCGGTCACCAATACGTCCCCAAGTTCTGCTCCGGTGGAAGCTGTGCCGGCGAGATTGTTTACAAGACCCAGGAGTGCCATGACTGGTGGAACCACGAGAACTTCTACGTCGCTGCTGACTGCGAGGTTTGCAAGGAGGGAGAGGTTATGTACAAGCCTTGGGAGAACGCCTGGGGTACCCCCGATAACTGCAAGGCTGAGATGGTTCCTGTCTGCAACGGCCCCAAGTGCCCTGCTGTCAAGGTTCCTACTCACGGATACACTCACCCTGTTTCCAACGGCACCTGGACCAACGGCACCTCTCACGGTGGTGCCCCTCACTGCTCTGGCCCCCACTGCCCTGGCACCAAGGTTGTAACCCTTGTCCCCCAGTGCAGCGGACCTAGCTGCCCAGTCGCCAAGCCCACTGGTTCTCAGGAGAGCGGCGCTGGCTGCAACGGTGCTGACTGCCACGTTGCCACTGCCACTGGCAGCGGCTCCAAGCCCACCGTCCCCGCTATCGTCAACGGTGCCGGCAAGCAGGTCGTTGGAGCTGCTACTCTCTTCGCTGCTCTCTTTGCGGCCCTTCTCTAGATGCTAGCATCTCCTCCTCTTCTTCTTCCTGGAGCCTTTTAGAATAATGACCTTCTAGTCGAGCTATTAATTAGACCTTCGTTTTGCATGCCTAATCATGGTTTTCTCTTCGTGACTATTGAATTCTTGGTGACTGTAGAGAGTTAGTGTAGCTTGGCCACTAAACTCAATATGTGGGACTGTTCGCTTTGGCTTGCGTGACTATCGAATAGTGGCGTAGCTGAGCCAAAAAATGCGCTGTAAGTGTTAACAGAGTCGGGAAGTATCACCGACACGTCACTTGTCGTTTGAGACTACTGCCTCATCCTAGCATATGGATGTAACCGACTCATAGCACTACGGCAATTGCGCAGCCTATCGCGACGGTCAATGGCCCAACTACTGGGCTCGCTGTTGCCACTACTACAGTAGAGAGATTTCTGCAATCAACCCCCGATCACAAAGCTCATTCTGATAGCTGTAGGTTTCAAGGGAACTTTTGATCTCCTCAGCCGATCTGTGTTGTTTTCTATAAAACGTACTTCAAGTCGAGCCAGATAGAGACAAGTCAAATATGCTAAATTACACAATTAATTTGTTGCCTTGCTCGGGTCCGTCCAAACTCGACCAGTCACAGTTCCCTCTGCCAGCCTCTTGAGAGTCTCTGGGATTTCCTCAAAAGAAACCTCTGTGAGCTCAGGCTTAACAGTACCCTCGGATAGAAGTGCCAGAACATCCTTCAGGTCCTGCATCGATGCGCCGACGGAGCCAACGATGGTCAGGCCCTTGATAATATAGCCTGTGTACGGATTCGATGGGATTGTGACGTCCCGCGATGCTAGACCGACTGTGACAATTTTACCGCCTAGGTTCACGGCCTTGATGGCAGCTAGAGTCGTGTTAGAGTGACCGACAAAGTCAACAATAACATCGAATGCAACACCAGCATTGGTTGCATCATCAAGTGACGTGAAGCAGTCCTTCGCCCCGTAGCTCTTTGCTTGATCGAACTTGGCCTCATTAATATCGAAGCCGTACACGGTGCATCCTTTTAGACAGGCAAATTGAAGTCCATGCATGCCCAGTCCTCCGAGTCCCACGACGCCCATGGTCAATCCAGGCCGAGCGCTGCTCTCTCCGACGACAGCGTGATAAGAAGTCGCCAACGCATCTGTCGCAACAGCAGCTTGTGCGAAAGAAATGCCCTCAGGTATTTTGATAAGAATCTTCTGTGGCGCGACGACATATTGGGCATAGCCACCATCGAAATTCATCCCGACGTAGGAGCCATTGGTGCGCTCTGAGACAGGGTGCAATATGTTTGCGAGTGTGACGGCGTCTCCCACCTCAAAGCCAGAGACATTTCGACCCAGTTTTGTTATCGTCCCCGCGACTTCGTGGCCGAGCACAATTGGCTTCTTGAAGATGTAGTCGTCTGCATGGCCACTGACGATGTGGCAATCTGAGTGGCAGATTCCTGCAGCCTTGACCTCAATGAGAACGCTGTCATTGTCCGGCTCCAGGGCGGGCAGGTCTTTCAGTTGAAGACCGTCGGATGGGTTCTCGTAGGAAAAGGCTTTCATGATCAAGAGTACTGAATGAAGCAGGTAAGAAGTGTATGGGTCGTCAGGTAACTCGGAACAAATGGGGCTTTAAATAATGATGAGTGCAGAATCTATTTCTGAGATAGATTCCCTTACAAGAAATCATGCATAGCGTGTGAGGGCTAGTTTCCTTCCATCTGGTTGGTCCTAAGCTGGGGAATTGACGATCCGCGGAGTACCGGACATGTCTGTAGCTTGGAGATCGACGATTGTGGAGCATTCATTTCCGGGGAGTACCGGACATATGAGACACGGCGTTTTTCGCGGGTTCGGACTCGGAGTCTCATACTAGCCCGAGCGCGATGCCGCATACATATTCGATGATATAAGATGGCCGAGTTGTCCAATGTACTCAAAAAAATATCAAGAAGCCAGCAATTAAAAAAAAAAAACAACGCTAGTATTCAATCCTTTGAGCTCTAGTCATCCACCACGGTTTTCGGATCACTCTCCGTGCAGACGACAAGTGCTGCATGTGCGTTGCTCCTCCAAATAGCTTCAACGTCCGATATATTGCATCTCGTACAAGAACTAGTCTTCAACAGACAACATCACCGCTTCCAAGACATCCGCACAACGCCCAGCCAAAGCAGCCTCATCCTCCCAATATCGAATCTTCCTGACCAATCCCTGAACAGCCCCACGCCAGTCCATCTCATGAACAGCAGGCACTCTCCCAGACTTGACTACTGCCATGATACAGAGAGCGGATGTTGTTGCTGTCTTGAAATGATAATACGTTATATGGCTTCTATAGTGCAGGTATCCAATAGTAATGGGGAGAAAATGACAAGAAAGGCCTTTGTCAATGAATGGACCAATCTCAGCTTGCTCTCTTTCACTCATGGTGGAATGTGCAGCATGGTATAGAAAAGGCCGATAAATGAGGCATTTGAGTTCGAGGATTCTAGCGTAGAGTAGCAAAGCTAGTTTGTTAGTTGGTGGCGCACCCATGGTGATTTGAGCCATTAGAGGCATCGTCTGAGCCCTACTCCATATTAGTGTCAGAACATAGCACTGATGTACGAGCGATGGGAGCGTGGAAGGCTCACCAGTTGTCTAATTGATCTTCAATCTGTGACACGGCCGAGATAAGTGATGATATGCTGAGAGATCTTGAAGTCCCCCAGCCCTTTCCGTCACGATACAGCAAATTGAATGCACGGTTATTAAACCTCCGGAGCGTTATCTCAGTAAGGTAGTAGTACCAACTCTCCTCTTGAACACGACCAAGATCATCCTCAGGACTATCTACCAGCGGTAGAAATATCGTTGTTGCTTGCCGAGGGGGACAAGCGTCAATCTCGGGGGGCATAGGTAACTCGGACCCAGCATCATAGAGGTCTTTCAGAAGGCTTTGAGGGAGATGCAAGTCGAGACCAAGCTCGACCTGAGATTTGAGACAGCTCCAGTAGAAGCTTTGAGCTAGCCGCCGTAGTTTTAATGAATCCTCGCGCGGATGGTACCTCCAGTAGATGTAAAAGATGTTGGCGGCATGTTCGAATTGAGACCATGCGCGTAGAGGGGCGAGAGTGAATATATAGTATACGCCAGCGAAGAAGTAACACTGTGCGGCTAGAAGACTTTGGTCTAACAGGCCAAGTCTCTGTCTGGCGAGCTCGAAGTATGCCCTTGCTGTTTCCAACTCCTCGCTCTGTGATTCGAGTGAGGATCTTGTTGATGTCTCTGATAGAGAAGCCACCATGGCATCGTAAGGTCTTGCTAGGCAGCCCAAGGCACATGCTATCAGCTAGGATTTGCGTAAGTATATAGCCAGCGGCCGAAGTGACGTGTATCTAACATACCACGATACAAGACTCTCCATCCCATGTAACACCAGTTTCTGATATGCGCAGACTATCAGCGTTGATGGTATCGACGTCAAGAATCGGATTCATAGGGTGAACATGTTGTAGAAACTGACAGACCAATCTCGGTATATCCTTTTCATCAACTGTGATGTGCCTTGATTTAGCACTGGGCACCGAGGGACTACCTGTTCCATTCTTCATAGAGGCATAACCACCACTTTCTTTCGTATCTGGCAGAGCCTCGAGAACATGGTTTTGCGCAACGCTCCCTACCAGAATAGGCCAGGATAGGACAGATTCGACACTGAATATTGCGGGAGGGGCGGTGAGATCGTCAGAGCTCACTTCCAGGCCATCTGAGAAGGCGTCAACGCCCTCTGTGACGTGCGAAGCCGGGCTTAGCGGCAATGCCGTATTTTTCAAAGCTGTCTCAACGTGGGTCTTGACTGTAGCTGGAATGTCTCCAACGGTCTCGAGGACCTCGTTGAGACGTTGCAGGATGGCAATACTGGCAGGGTCAAATCTGAAAATTGTCGGTCAGCAAGGTTAGTAAATGCCATGGGGCCACGCACGATGAATGATCCTCCTCAGACCCCTCGTAGATACAGGTTGACTGTGATGCGACACACGATCCACAAACTGGCCGGACGTTGTTGCACTTGACCTTCTTAACGCGACATATCCGACAGGCCGCGATGGCCCGCTTGCGAGAATATGTTACGTCGGGTCTTTGGCGGTCGATCCGGCGTCTCTTGGGTCTGGATGCATCACTTGCTTGTTCTGCCTCCGGTTGAGGCAGCTTTGACCTAGTCATCGAATTGAACCGACAAGGAATGGCTTCTTGGTAGCGTTCTGTAACGATAGTGATTTATGAGAAGGCATGTACAAATTTGAGGTGGAGGAGTCTTAAGCTGTTAGTTCGAACGAGGTCCGTGCCTCGGCAATTCATCTTTCTTGACCCGGCGGTAGGAATCACAAGTATTTATTTTCTCATGCACAATTCAATTTTCTTAGTAGACAGGCCAATGTGTTTCGCCTTTCATGGTCTTTTGATTGTTTCGTCATCGATCATGCCTATTTCTTCAACAGATCTTGCAGGACCTTGCAAACCGCATCTCCGACCTCACTACACTTGGCGCTACCCCCAAGATCCTTCGTCCTAATTTCCAAACCACCACTCACTTTTGTATCCAGGACCTTTGCAACCGACTGCTCAATTGCATCGGCCTCCTTCTCCAACAAGAACGAGTATCGCAACATCATCGCCAAACTCAAGATTTGCGCGACGGGATTGGCGAGGTTCTTTCCCGAGATGTCAGGCGCACTGCCATGAACGGGCTCGTAGATGCCTTTGCAGGATCCTTCACCTGGAACGCCGGCAAGACTTGCGCTGGGGAGGACACCGAGAGTGCCGGTGATACCACCGGAGATGTCTGAGAGCACGTCGCCGAACGTGTTGTCGGTGTGAATGACGCTGTTGTTGAAGCGCTTGGGATCGAGAACCATCAACATGGCGAGACTATCGGCGAGTTGATGGCGCAGATCAATGTCGGTGAGTTCCTTGTTGAAAATATCTGTAGTTGCACGCCGCCAGAGACGGCCGCTAGCAAGAACATTGGCCTTGTCGGCGCTCCAAACAACAGGCTTGCTGCCGTCATTCGCCTTCTCACTGCTTGCGTGCAAGATTCTCGCAACAGCGGCACTCACACGAGCCAATCTCTCAACCTCGGGTCGTGAGTAAATCCAAAGATCAGAAGCTTCATCTTCACTCTCTTCCTTCTTGCCAAAGTAAGCACCGCCGCAATTCTCTCGAACAACGATGAACTTTGTCCCCGCTACAAGCTCAGCCTTGATGGGCGATGCGCTAACTAGCGATGGAACGAGAATCTCGCAGGGACGCAGGTTGGCGAACGCATCGAGACGTTGACGCAGCTTCAGGAGTCCTGACTCGGGAGTTGGTTCCACGCCAGCCCATTCGGGACCTCCGATGCTGCCGAAGAGAACGGCATCGCTGGCTAGTGCTTTTTCGAGGACAGCGTCTGTGACGGGAGTGCCATGCTTATCAATGCTGCATCCGCCGACGATGTCTGTATCTCGCTCGAAGCGGATGTCTGGGCGACTTGCTTCAATTATATCGAGAACTTTGAGGGCCTCAGCCATGATCTCAGGACCGACATGGTCGCCGGGGAGAATGAGGACGCGAAATACTTTGTTCTCTGACATGATTGAGGTCGATGTGATGGAGGGAGAGGTGAGATAGTGAGAGGGTTAGAAGAGGATTGAAGTCTACAAGATAATGGAAATAAGGACTCCAATAGTATTTGGTCTGCCGATCTCGGACTGATAATTATGGCCGTTGGTGGTTAATGCCGATTCTGAATGTAACGATGGATGCAGCCAAGAACTTTTTATTCCTGTGACTGCTGAATTACCCCGCACTCTCACTAGTTCCAGCCCCGTATTCATTGGTTTCCTCTTCTGGAAGGGAGTGAAACGGAGTCTACCACCCACTCACTAAAACGTGGGGAAGACGAGCCATCACATAAAATACAGACCAAGCGAGACAACACTCTCCTTCTCACTCCATCCGCTCACTCAACTCTTTTCAAAATCTCATACTCATCAGCATGTCAGCCCGTCTCCAAGGAAAGACCGCAATCGTCACCGGCGGCGCCTCAGGCTTCGGCAAAGGCATCGCCACAAAATTCATCTCCGAAGGCGCCAATGTCATAATCACCGACCTCAACGAACAGCAGGGCCAAGCCGCCGCCCAAGAACTATCCTGCTCCTTCACCCGCGCCGACGTCACTAACCCCGATGACTGGCGTCGCGTTCTCGAGTTTGCTATTGAGAAGTACAAACAGCTCGACATCGTCGTCAACAATGCTGGTGCTGCGTACTCCAAGAAGCCAACTGAGGAGGTCACGCCCAAAGACTTTGATCTTGTGATGAATGTCAATGTCAAGAGCGTTTATTACTCTACTAATGTGCTGGTGCCGTATTTCTTGAAGGAGGGCAGGCCGGGGTGTTTTATCCAGGTTGCGAGCACGGCGGGCATTAGGCCGCGGCCTGAGTTGACGTGGTATAATGCTTCCAAGGCTGCTGTTATCAATGCTACCAAGACGATGGCTGTTGAGTATGGACCCAAGCAGATTCGGTTCAATTCTGTTTCTCCAGTTGTTGGGAGCACTGGCATGTGAGTATTTCCATGGACTGGCGACAGAAATGTTCTAATTGAGCGATAGGACACATTTGTTTATCGGCAAGCCAGACACTGAGGAGAACAGAAAGGGCTTTGTTTCTACGATTCCAATGGGTAGACCTTCGACACCCAGCGATATCGCCAATGCCTGTTGCTACTTAGCTAGTGATGAAGCATCTTTCATTACTGGTGTTGATCTGGAGGTATGGCCAATATCTATGGTTTACGATACACCGATGCTAACATGAAAATTACAGGTTGATGGAGGTCGCTGCGTATAAGGTTAGGAACAGAGTCAAGGCAGTCTATCACTATTTTACTGTTAGTAATAAAATTTAAAAAGGTATTATTAATTATATTTGTCATCGTCCTAAAAAGCCTTTCATGCTATTGATCGTGTTTCCTGCGAATTGTACTTCTGAAGCCATATTCAGTGATTGGCAGGCTGATTCTTCAGTGGCACGCAGCGATTCCAATAATTACTCCACGATTGTTAACTCAAGCTGCACGCATCTCAAGTTAGATTCCCTTCCTAATTTGGCATTAGTGTCAAATGTTCCTGTGATGCTTCAGCGCGGGGTAAAAGCGGGCGGACCTTGCCATGGATGGTTCCTGTGACGGGTCGGTCGGTACCTGAACCGGAAGGATATCATCGGCCGATTGACGGACCAAGAAACCAACTCCGACGATCTATCATATCAGGCACACACCATCACCAACCAAAAATCCAATATTCTCCTTGCAATCATCACAAATCTCTACTCTCAAATTTCCCTACCGTTCTCTTCTTACCTCGAGCAGACATCATCATGGGAAGCTCACACAATCTCCCCTTCAGCCTCACGGACGAGTCCCTATTTCGTCCCAACTCTCTCATCAATGGAGAATTCGTCTCCTCAAAAGAGGGCAAGACCTTTAATGTCATCGATCCAGGAACCGGCATGACATGGGCATCGTGTCCCGACTGCACAGCATCCGACGTCGATGCAGCAGTGAGGTCGTCCTATGAAGCATTCAATAGCTACTCAAAGACAACGCCACGCTTCCGTGCTCAGACGATCATGAAGTGGTACAATCTTATGGTCTCTGCACGAGAAGACCTAGCTCATATTCTTGTCCATGAAACTGGCAAGCCCTTAGAAGAGGCCCGCGGCGAAATTGACTATGCTCTAACATTCGTCTGGTGGTTCTCTGGTGAAGCGGATAGAGCGCATGGGTCGTCTCTAACCTGTGCTATTCCTGGTCGACGCGCTATGACTATCAAACAACCTATTGGCGTTGCGGCTGCTCTTGTTCCCTGGAATTTCCCCATTGCTCTAGCACTGCGCAAAGCAGCAGCAGCCCTTGCTGCGGGGTGCACAATGGTCATCAAACCTTCACCCGAGACACCCCTCACAGCAGTTTCAGTTGCTTATCTAGCGTTGAAAGCAGGCTTTCCACCCGGCGCCCTCAATGTCGTGACAACGTCACTTGAGAATACACCAGCTGTCGCCGAAGCTCTTTGTCTGAACCCGCTTGTGAAGAAGGTGAGCTTCACTGGCAGCACGAGAGTTGGCAAGATTATTGCCAGTCTATGTGCCCAGAATCTCAAGAAGACGACGTTTGAACTTGGCGGGAACTGCCCTTTCATTGTGTTTGATGATGCCAATGTTGACCAGGCTATGAACCAGCTCATGGCTCTGAAGTGGAGACATGCAGGTCAAGCCTGTGTCACATCCAACAGAGTATTCGTTCAGAACAACATCTACGATTCTTTTGTTGAGAGACTTGTATCTGAAACTCGGAAACTGAAGCTAGGTCATGGCATGATGAAAGGGGCTACGTTGGGCGCGTTGACAACCACACGGGGCCTCGACAAGGCAGAGGAGTTGTATGAGGATGCTGTCAGCAAGGGGGCAAAAGTTGTCCTTGGAACAGGGAAACGCTACGATGGGGAGGGATATTTCATGGAGCCGACTATCTTGACCGATATGAAGGACGAAATGCTCATGACACACGAGGAGATCTTTGCTCCTCTCCTTGGCGTCTACCGCTTTGAGTCAGAAGAAGAGGTTGTCCAAAGAGCCAACGACACTCCCTACGGATTAGCGAGTTACGTGTTTACCAAGAACGTGGATAGGCTGTGGAGAATGTTTGAGAACCTCGATGCTGGAATGATTGGATTGGTAAGTCGATCTCCTGGATTTGTTTGAGGTGGGTAGCTAACGTTTGGTGCAGAACGCAGGTAACAGTTCTTCAGCCGAAGCACCCTTTGGAGGAATCAAGGACAGCGGGCATGGAAAAGAGAGTGGCAAGGATGTCGCGATTGATGAATTCTTGATCACCAAGACGGGCACCATGACTGTTGAAGGGCAATATTAAGTTATGCAATTAAAACTGGGAATCTCAACTACCGACTAGAGGTTCTATAAATTTGACATGCATTTCTGTCGAGACTCTGCTTACTTGCTTGTGGCATGCTGATATAAAAATAGTCTGCGTCCAAACCCAGAAGACCCAGATCTCGAGGCGTGGGGCTGCGGCAAACGTCTCCGCTGCCACTAGAACAGCTTTAGCCACTTATGGCAGCCGACAAGGCGTCGGAAAATACTTTTGCCGATCTGGAAGTTAATTTTTGTGTTTTTTTGTAATTATCTCGTCTAGGCACAACCCTTGTCGTATGCCTAACTACCCTAAAAGAGTCAAAATCAATCATCCTTAAGGATAGATCATGACCAAGTTCAAGCGCAATGCACAATCGCAGCCAAAGCATGGCAAACCGGCATCCAGCGGTGCATCAAAAGCACCCGTTGCACCACCAGTCCGTCGGCCGGGATGGACTGGCCCAAGCTATTTACACAAACCCGCCAAGAAGACGCCTGCAGCAGTGAAGAATACTGTCTCAATAGAACAGATCCAAAGTCTATCTCTTAAACATCAACAACTCATTCTTGACACAATCAGAACTACATTCCCTGCCGTTGACGAATTCAATACTTTGATACCAGTATTGCGCGAGATCAGGGAAGCTCTGGAGCAAAGGGACTACTGCAAAGCCTTCGGGACTGAGGAGTTCTTGGAGGCTTATACAATTCGTTGGAGTCCAAGTAGAGCTCTGACAATGGGAAATGTGTTGGCTTGGATTTGCAGTGAGATGAGCGAGGCTGCATGGGTCCAACAGTTCCTTCTCAATGAGAAGCCAACCAAGATCGTGTGCTTTGGGCGAGGAGGATCTGACTTGCTAGCGTGCGTATCATTGCTAAAGCACTCTCATGAAAGCAAACTCGACGAAGTTCTTCGGCTAGAGTCATCGTCCCCCGACGTAAACGACATTACGATGCTTGATCTCAACCTCATTGATAGGCACGATTGGTCAGGGGTTGTCACAAAACTACAACATACTCTCACGCATCCTCCTCCTCTTTCTAAATATGCGACAGCCAAGGCGCGCGCTTCGAACACCTCTGCTATACCATCTCACGTCATGAATCTAGCAGTCAACCAGTTGGACATCCTCGAAAGCGACAGTACAGCTCTGCGTTCGATGATTGGGCCCAGTCCGGCACTTATTACTCTCTTCTTCACACTCCACGAATTCTACTCGATCTCAATATCCAAAACCACAGCTTTATTATTGAGACTGACCGAGACAGCGCCGAAAGGAAGTCTATTACTTGTTGTAGATAGCCCTGGAGCTGATGTCGTGCTACCTGGTCCTAGCGACAAGGGACAAGAAAAGAAATACCCACTTGAGTGGCTACTTTACCAAGCTCTGCTACCGCATAGGAGCAGGAGCACAGATTCAGAGGAAGAAGAACAGCCAGTTTGGGCGAAACTTATTAAAGATGGCCATGAAAAGGAGTACAAGTTACCTGCAGGTCTGAGATTTCCAGGAAGTCTAGAGAATACCAGGTTCCAGGTGCACCTACTGGAACGTTTATAGCTGAGTATATATAACCAAGTCAATTTTACGACCACGGTTATTTTGAGATCAAATCGGCCATCCATGCTGGGGTCGTTACAGATTCTGGCTTCATGTTTGTTTTGAAAAGTGATTGCTTTGGAGTATATGTTTGCAACCTACTATTCGAAGAGACACCAGGATGCAAAGTCGGTGGAAAAAAGGAATAAATGTTCCATGATGGCCAAGAAGGTTTTCAAGCTAATCATCTTGTGAAACCTATTCTCGTACGTGGTTATTCCAGAGATTAGGAGTATGAATTTGTTTATCTAGGGTAAACTGGTGTATATGATGATATCGGAGCTGGAAGTGTCGAAAACGGATTAGTGTGAGATAAGCTGAATAGAATATCCCCGTCGCTATATCCGGTCATCACGATAACGCTCTTGGTTCCTGTGATGCTGATAAGAGGAGTCGAATTCATCGGAGCGTGCCACCCCCGCAAGCGTCTCCGGTTCTGCACCAGACCGAACAAGGAAAGCAACCAAATCTCCAGTCCAGTCCGCGCTATCTACACGAGTCAACGGCCAAAAATGCATGATAAGCAGATCCAACTTTAATCCTGCAACATTGCGTTATATCCTTGATCTCCATCTCCGCCCCATAATCCACCTCATCCGGAAAGTAATCTATCTTCTATTACGAGATCCATTGCCTCTTTCTGCTTGCTTTTGATAATGCCTCGGTTAAAGACCAGCAATTTCCCTCGGGGTAAACCACGTGGTATCCGCCGAGATCGGGACTGTCAGACCTGCAAAGCCCGGGGCGTTAAGTGCGATCTCAACAGGCCGCGATGTCTGCCGTGCGTCGAATCAGGATACGCCTGCGGAGATTATCCACAGCGAGTTGTCTGGGCAGCGAACCCGACGCCAAAGCCGAGCAGGGCTGAGAACAGAAGTGCTGTGATTGAAAAGTCGCTTGCGACGGACCAGCATGAGGTTGTGGAGCACCTGTTGGCGTTTGGGAGTAGTTTGAAGACTGCGAGGTTGGCGACGAATGATGATCTTTGTGTGGATCAGGGTTTGGGATTGATTGATCAGGTTGATTACTTTTTGAGGGCGAGGATTAGTAAGAGGAGGGCATCAACGACTGATTCTGCTTTGCCGACTTCACCGTCATCGTTATCGTCTGGGGAGGGAACGCAGGATGAGGATACGCTCATGTGGCATCGACTCGCAGCTCTCAAGAGTCTTAGTGAGGCTTTGAACACTGCTGATCCAGCTGCTTTTCTGGGTATAGCCGTCTTTGCTTTCTTCGAGGTTGTTTCAGATGGAGTCTTTGGTGAATGGGACTGTCACCTGCGTGGAGCTCGCTCGCTACTAGATTGCCATTGCAGCAACAGTAAAGAGTTTCAGCAATTCTCAAGACGGTTCACCGGCCTCGAGGAGATTGTCGCCTACTTCGCATGGTGGGATACCATCGGAGCTCTGGTCAGACAGTCCACCAGCAACACCAAGAGCGGCCTAATCTTTGACGACTGGCATCGCAGTTCGCTGGGGCAAGACTTCTTCGACAGAGTAGGCTGTCCAGCGGAGACATTCTGGCTATTCGTTTCTCTGGTCCAAAGCAAAGAGACCACCGATTTATCAGACAACCTCACTCGAGCAATGGCTCAGCTTCTAAAGCTAGGAATGGACAAGACTGAGAAAGGCAAATGCAGCGATATCTACCGCTGCGCCTCCGTGATAGCCGTTCTCGCAACCCAAAGCTCCTCTGACGGAAATGAAGAGACCTTTTCTAAGACAACACTGGAGTTTGCCGTGGACAGGATCTGCCATATCATTGACTCCGCTTGCTCGAGATCCCGATACTATCCACATATGGCTACGCCTGCCTACCTAGCAGGAATGAGAGCAACTAGTTCAGCGCAATGCAAGATCTTGGGAACGTACTGGAGGAACTGTGAGATGGGGGATATTCCTCGATATTCTGGGGTTCACATGCAATGTGAAGAGAGATGGAAGAAAAGGGGCCTGATATAATGGAGCATAATAAGAACTTGATGAATACAATAATTATCATAAGAGATACAATATCTGAATAGTATTTAACTCTCTAAAAGAGAAAGTAACTTTGTAGTATTGGGCCTGTATTTGTATCTGTGTTTCCTTATACCAACCTAACTTCCGACTCTACTGCGCTATCAAACCAGTCCATTTTATATACCTGAAACACTCCTAAACGCTGAAACGTGCCATCATCTCTCTTGCAAAGTATAAGCCCCTCCTCAAGTGTAAGTTGCAGGCACCAGACTTCTTCCGTACTCTCTTCGTCAAAATCAAAGATTCCCAGCGCCACAAACAATGACATGTCTTTATTCAGGCTCCCTTCATTCAGCTCCTTGCGCCCCAGCACAACTGGTCGACGCATAGTACCCGTTGGACTCTTTTGCTTTCGAAGCGAAGCGATGAACTCGCTCGATGGTGTTCTCGTGAGCACAATTGCTTCTTGAACCCGCCCCAGAAGCTGCAGCTCGCAAGACGGCATGTGCAGTGCGTCGGCTCCACAATGAGGATCTGCCGTCCAGCGGTCGGGCTGCTGTTGTTTCGGCTTTATCAATGGTGCACCGCTTTGGCTCTTTGTCTTCATTCTCCGAAATTGCTGAAGTGCGAGAGTTTTGACGCCACCTTGGATGGAAGCCCAAGACCAAGACGGCGCCCTGATCACTGGGGCGGGTGCGAAAATAGTCGGCAGAGGTCTCGTTGCTGGTCCGAAGAAGCTGCTCACTCTGTAACCGGGCCTCCACAGCAAACATCGAACGAGATCACACTCCCAGAGACCAGCCAGGTAGCGTGACTGCAGCGCCTGGGAGATAGGCGCAGCGATGGATGCAAGGGCAGCAAAGATATCATGAGGGTTCGATAGCTGGCGTTTGGAAAAGTCGACTACAATCTCGTCCCAATACTGTAGGAGGCGATCTTGGGTCGATTTACCTGCGGTCAGAAAGCTGCGGAGCAAGATAGATTTATCCTCCTGATAGCTGCGGTCCTCCGAGTAACCGGAGCTTCGACATAGGAAAAAAAGCTGCTCCTTTCCGAAGAACACCACCCGTCGGCTCAGCCTCTTCTCCTGACAACACCATCCGCGAGTTTCAGTGACGCCGTAGTCAGCGGATCTTAATGGGCCAACAAGAACATCTCCACCCTGGCCATCCCCAAGAGGAAACTCACAACAGGGCGCACGTTGTTTGTAGGCGTTGGCGATAAAGGAGTTGCGAGCATCGCCTGACCTCCCTGCGGTGATGGTAAGGGTTGCGTGGCCATATACTTTAGCCATGAGCTTTGATTCACGTTCCCAGTCGTCCCTGTCTCCTTGTATGATGCATAGAGCGTCGATCCAGATATATCGGATGCCCAACTGGCGGGCTAATGCTATTGTATCACGATGTGCCGCTACGAGGCGAGACTCATCAATGCTTATTAGCATCCCTTCCATCGTCTTGTGATTGAGCGTGAAGGTGTCTGTGCCGGGCCCCCAGCAGTAAGACAAAGCAAGATATTTCTCCGTCATGCTCTGGTCAGTTACGACAAGTCGTGGAACGCCTCCTTGACTTCTGTTGCCTACGTCGATGACCCTGGTAGGCATTTCGTAAGCCCCCTCGATACCGCAAGCTTGATGAAACTTTGTACACCTTTCGAGGAAACCCTGGATCAAGGTAATATAGGAATCAGGCTCGTATTCTGCAGTGCAAATTCGTCCAGGTGTTCGTGAACCTGCCGAAGTTCCCTCTTTCCTGAACAGCGCATTAGTAGGTTTTCTAACGTTGCGCTTTGGGATGAAATGAATCTTACCCGTAGACGGCCAGATTTATGTAAGCAAGTCCATGGCTACTTTCCCTCACAGAAGTGATAGGGTTGTATCTCCCGCACGATACGATAATGCGCGGCTGCGTCAGAGTAGGACTGTAGTCTGTGAAATGGACGTAAATCCAGATACCGGGCTCAAACTTGGTCACCCCTTCCGGAACCTCGCCTTTGAGGACAGATTTGATCTGGGAATCCGTCCATTCTTGCCGGAAGCCGGTCCAGCAAAGATGACAAAAGTCGCAGCCATCTTCAGCACTTTTCTTGAGTGACACGATATTTGGGTGGAACTCTAGATAAAAGCGATCTTGATCAATAGTAAAGGCTCGGCAGAAAGTGCACCGAGGCATGGTTTCTGGGTCTTATGGCTGGTGAGGGTCATCAAACTTTGTGTTGCGGAAGAGAAATGCGGGGTGCTATGTCAGATTGTCCCTCAAGAACGGTCAGCCGCCAAGGATCAAGAAAATACCAGGCCATAATATTAATGAAATAAAACAAACCGAACAAATAGAATACTAAACTTATATCAAATTTACCTACTTCTTTTCATCACTTAGGATCAAGGTCCTCAGTTTTCTTGCTTCCCCTAGCTAGCATTATGACACAAACTGTTGCGTACCTGCGAGTCATTCTATGACTCAGCAAAGGACCAATCAAAATAATACGCATCTCGGATGTCAGTCTGATATGATAGAATATATAACGAAGACGGCATGAGAGGAAATCTGTTGAAGGTGATGATTATTATCGCGGGCAAAACACTTCCGTTACAGTCAAAACACAGGGCTATTTATGGTCATATAGATCCTTGACCCGTTGCGCTGCTTCAGAAGCCGGCCAATTCATATCAAAAACAAGATCCTCCGGCTTCACCTTCCATCTACAATCAATGTAGTCATCGGTAAACACGAACCGTGCTGACCGAAGCTTCGGAAACCCACCGAAAGCTCCAGCAAACTCAACAAGCTGAGGCAAGTCCTCCTTCGCACAATTCCGAAGCTCAAGATACTCCAAAATTATAACTACTTAATGTTCTTAAGGAAGCATACAGCCTCAATATTATTCCCATCTAAATCCAGAATATAGGCCGCTGGGTTTATATTGTTAGTGGATAGGCTCCTAACTATTAGAGAACTAGGGTTATGGAATCAATACCGTAATATCCTTTAAACCAAGGGCGCTCTCCAGGCTGGCCGTTATCTGATCCCCCGGCGCGAATTCCTGCAGCGTGAAATTCATCAACAAGCCTGGGCTCGCTAACATAAAATGAAACGTGGATAGGCGTTGGCTTAGCTGCGTGATTGTTTTGCGGGCCAGGGGTATGCTGACGAAGCCAAAAATCGGGAATTGGGTCATCGGATGAAGTCGACCCAAATCCAACTACAGTCGGGAAAGACATCTCCTTGTAGGATAACGGTCCCAGGGCTGTTAAGTAGAATTGGACCGAGGCTTCTAGATCAGAAACACGAATGGAAACATGGCCAGGCATCTTGACAGCACGTTTATGAGAAATAATACAAGTTTTTTAGTGTTTTAATAAAAATTATTATAAAGAACTGCTACCAGATTAAGACTTTTTTAAGGGCTTTAAGAGAGTTAAGTACTTCCCGCTTCGTGTGGAGTTCTTCTAACTGTTATGACTTCTTAAGCGTGAGGAAGTTTTCCATCACGTAGTTGTGAATTTGCCCACCACTAAAGCCTTGAAAAGTGCACAACAAAGTGAAATATAGTAGGTGGTGTGGGGAAATCCGTGAATTCCTTAGTGTCATACCTAAGTCTCTAGCAAGCCTTTACTAAGTCACTATAGACTTATCATTAGCTGTATCCACCTCTCGTTAAAGACAATGTCGGATGGGTCGGATGAAGGATCTACTGAACATATAACCGAGCTGAAAATTTAGACAAGGCTCGGTCTGGTTCTCAGTTCAAGATATATACCCAGGTTATTATTAGCAACCTGATTGCCGGGAATAACTGTTGTGATACTCGGTTAGATATTGGTTGATCCTGACGTTATACCAGATGCATCACACTCAGATACGGACAAGGGTTACTTGTATGTATATGAGACTTGTATACACAGTTAGGTATATTATGTCAGAA